>JAODAL010012929.1:0-93368 GCA_025379985.1 Phyllomedusa bahiana | reverse complement strand
ATTATAGTTTTGATCTGCCTGATTATTAGAAAACAATGTCTCTTAATTGAAAGCAATCTCACAAATTAGTTAATATTCGATAAGGTAGGAAACTTTAAAAATGAGAGAAGGTACATATTTTAAACCTTTAGATAAAACAGCTTTCTGATGTTTAGACTAAACAGTGGAGGACAGATTCAACACCAGAGGTGCAACTTGAGGCTCCTGGGCCCTAGTGCAAAAAGTGAAATGGGGGCACCCGCTACCATGTGCCATTTACAATGCTTATGTTTTATGTCGCAGAAGGGCTTTTGGGGCCCTTCAGGCTGCAGTGCCCGGTAGCGACTGCTACCTCTGCACCCTATGTAGCTACTCCCTTGTTCAACACAGTAGTTGTTATCTCTTGTTGTTTGCTATCCTCGTGGAATATCTAGTCCATGCAGTTTATGTTTTCTGCTCCTCCTCCTTGAATATTTTTGGAGGGTTGGGGATTCAAATCTCACTTGCAACAGACTCTTTATACCAATTACCACAACTTGTATTTGGATGCTCCATGTCTGGATAAATGTAATTACTTTGATCTGTCAAGTCATAGCCCGTAGAACTGAATGACACCCAACTTTGGTATCTTTCATTGTAAGGAACGGAAACTCTTTTGCTGGATTTTTTCACTATTATTTTAAACATTTCCCTAAATGTTGCATTTGTGGACATCGTATAGACATCGCCCCTATATTCTTCAGCGTCCCATGCAACCTTTGTTTTCTTTGTTTGAATCAAGGTATTTTCTAATTGAGTAAAAGATCTGATCATTTTAGCATTCGGTGCTTTATGTGATTCCAATGGATTGAACTGTTGCATAGATGTTTGTATATCCTTGATTTCCTTATTAAGGTCCTGTAATTTAAATTCTTCATATTCAGTAATTAGACCCATTAGTTTCAATGAGCAGTCCGTTACAAATTTCATTCTATTTATTTTGAAAATCCTCCTGAAATCATTAGTTTTCGCACATATACCTGTAGCATTTGAAGATCCCACCATGTTGTAAGCTCCTGAGTAAACGGAAATTTACAATGTCCAGCACTCTAGTCATTGCTAGTGAAAGTGAGTATTGCAACTCAAAATAAGGTACCAAATTAACGTAATTCCACAGCACACAACAGGACTTTTTTTTGCTTCAAAGAGTAATATTTATGAGGATACAGTGAGAACAAATATAAATTACAGTGAATTAATTCCATACAAATTACAATGAGAAGGATATGTAGTCTGGGACAATGTGATCTTCTGTGTAGACATTTCGGTTGGCTTAGCAACCTTTTTCAATAGATCACTGTGGAAAAAAAAATGAGATATACAGGCAAAAGGGTGAACATGATGCAAGAGGAGAGGAGATAAAGGAAAAGACAAAATGTATGGAGAGAATTTTCAGGGGAAAAAGATGAAAAAAGAGGGAGAGAGAACAAAAAAGGGGGAATGAAGAAGTGGGGAGAACAAATGAGAAAGAAAAGGGAATGAGAAGGAGAAAAGGTAGAAGTAGAGTCAAAAATGAGAACAAAGTGCTGGCAAAAAGTTTGGGGGAATGAAAGTCACGAGGGAAAAGCAGAGGACCAAAATGGGGGAAGAAGTTAAAAGACAGAGAGATATGTGGGAAGTCAAGGGGGAAGTATAAAAATATAATAGACATGGGCTGGAAATAGAGTATCAAGGTAAAAGAATAAGGGTAAATACTTACCATGATGTGCCAAGAATAAGTCCAGTATGGAATGAGATGGTAGCCATAAAAGAATGACAAAGAGGCCAGATATGTTACAGTAGTGGCAGGAAAAAAGAATAGGTTAACAAAAAAAATTTTATTATATATATATATATATATATATATATATATATATATATATGAAGGTATAGGCGTTAAAAAAAACAAGGTGCATGCCAGTAGATGGAAAAGAATACGGAGTGCTGGCGTCTGTTATCAATAGTATGCCGTAGTAGCAGTAGTTATGTGATGTAGTGTGTAGAGATACATGTTTGTTCATTCATGACAGAACCTGTGTGTCCATTGACATTAGTATGAAGATATATACAAGTGTCTATGAGCAATCCTATTGCATAGAGAAATATTTGCAATATGCACACTGGTATAAAACAGAAGCACGTATCAGTCCAAAAACAACATTTGAATATATAAGGAAAAACAATACAGCTCACTGTTAGAAGTATGTGATGTTGCTCGAATTACAAAGCTTGGTGCAAAGAACTCTCTCTAGACTACAGACAAAGCGAATTGAAAAACAAAAATGTTGAATCCAACATTCACTGATTAGCGAGGAAAGTGTTTAAACTGTCAAACTTTAATTGCATCCTTTTTTTAATAGATATAATTAAAGTTTGACAGTTTTTACAATGTGAAAAGTAAAAAAAACTTCTCTAACGCACTTCAGACCTACACTGTGGGTCCTTAGTTGTAGAAAGAAAGAAGGCGTACACTAAACAAATGTGAAATCAACTGGACCAATAAGGTCTCCATCCGTCACTTAGGTTTTTCTAGCGACATTGTTGTTTTTTTTGGATGTCATTACATAGTATGCCAAGTTGGATCCCTTTTATTCTTATTGTTATTGGTAACACATATCAAACTGACATTTTGTTCCCACGTGGCATGTATTTCATGCATTTATTGAGACAGTAACCTGCGGTCTATCAACTTACGTTATTGATATTTATGTACAGTAGTTACAATTAGTGTTGATCGAACTGTTCTAGAAAAGTTACGTTCTAGTAGAACTTCTCAAATTTTTAGAACTTGAACTGAACATTTTACTGTTCGTTTGAGTAAAGTTCTAGTTCGACACGCCATTTCCAGTTTTGTTTTCAGCAGCTTTCTGTACTTTTGCTGGCCATTCAATCACCTTTCTGCTCTTTTTGGTGGTCATCCAATCATTGCAGAGCGCAGAGAACTGTCAAAAATGTAATCACTGAGGTGTACGGCTCTCATTGGCTGCTAAAATCACATGACCATGTTATATATATATATTTCACTGTATTGCCTTGTGAGTGCCATTTTCAGCTCACTCTCTTTACTGTACAGACTGCTCTTAGTTAGTTAGATAGCATTTTACTCTCCATATTGCTGGCTGCATCTTTCCCACACCCAGAAGTTGTTATTTGGTGCCATTTGCAGGCTCACATAACGCCTAACTCTCATATACATGGATATATATTATACAGAGTGCTTGGATTTGCTAAATCATATTCAGTGCCCAAAAGTTCTGCTTTTGCAGTTTTGAGGGTTCAGTAATTGTACAACACACCGTCTCCAAATCTCCTGTCAAAGGGGCTTTTGGTCCCCCTCAGGATGCAGGATCCTGTAGCAGCTGCTACCACTGCACCTCCTATAGCTACATCCCTGCTTGCAAGCTGTCCTCATCTTTTCCATTAGTCATTGAAAGGAATTAAGTATTTTAGCCTCTCAATTTTTTTCTGTGACTCTTAGAGCCAAATTTTCTTCACTGAGTTGTTCCACGTATCCAGTTTATTGTTATGGTTGATAATTCCAGCTTCTTCTCACCTGTATAGGTATAAAAATTAACAAGAACATTGTCTCCCATAGACTTTAATGGGGTTCGAAGATCGAGTTAAAATAGAGCTTCGAACCGAACTCACAAAAGTTCGAGGTTCTAATCAAACTGGAACTTTTTACTATTCGCTCAACACTCGTTACAATGTTAGTGAATTTTCATGACACTTTTTGTGATTTATGGAAGCTTAAGTTGTGTAATTTAGCAGCATGTATTTGAATATTTATTGATACTATGGGGGACATGTATGAAAACTATCCTAGGTGTAAGACTTTTTTTTGGTGCCTATAGCAATCAATCAGAGCTCAGCTTTGTTTTCATATAGGTGCTCTAAAAAAATGAAAGGAGAGCTGTGATTTGTTGCTCTGGGCAAAAAAGAAAGTCTTTAGACCTAGGATAGTTTTCATACATGAGGCCCTCTGTGTGTTCTGTTTGTGCTCTGAGCTATAGATTGCAAGCTCTTGGAAGCAGGGCCCTCACACCTCGTGTCTGATCTAATAGCTTTTTACTGTGTAATGTTTGTTTTTCTTGTCTTAACTTATACCCTCTACATTGTAAAGTGCTGCAGATTATGTTGGCGCTATATAAATAAAGACTATTATATTATTATTATTATTATTATAGATTGGATTGAGTTCTTTCTAACAGGGCCTGTGTTTTGTTGCATTTTTTCTTGCTCATGACAAGCTACTAATTACTTTGATTTACTAAGTGACGCATGGAGACCTTATTGGTCGAGTTGATATTATTTTATTTGTTTACCGTACTTTTTCTTTCATTCTACGACTAAGGACCCAAGAGAGAGGTCTGAGACGTGTTAGATTGAGGGTTTTTTTTTTATGTCACGTCGTTGTTCTTTAATAGATGCAATTAAAGTTTGACAGATCTTAACATTTTCTTCACTATTCAGTGACTGATGGAATCAACATTTGTGTTTTTCAATTTATTTCCAAAACATTTGCCTTATAAATCTTAGGGTATGTTCACATGACGTATTGCGGCATGTAATGTACATGCCGCAATATGCTGTGTGTTTTTTAAAAGTACACCCTGGCCAGCACGTACTTCTAAAACACTGACAGCCGGCTCCCATTCACCTTCACTCTCCCCAGACCATAAGTGCCGGGAAGAAGTCACATGTCAATTGTTTTCCCCACCGCATATTCTACGCTGGGGAAAGCGTTGGGTATTCATAGCTGTCAAAAGGAGCTATGAATTACCTTAATTACAGTGCAGTGCAATTACGCACCGAAATACACCCACAGTTTTGCAATGTGAACATACCCAAAGAAACAATAGATCCATCAGGCTTTTCTATGGGGCTGCCAAAACTAAGCCAACGTCTATTGATTCCAGTTGTTGGTTTTTATTCATTTATTTTTCATGTTGCTATTTTTTGTGGCTCTTATTTTGATTGTTTTTGAGACAGCTGATATATTTTAGGATATATTGTATGAGGTATCTTCATGGAAAAATGTGGTCAGTTCTGACGCACAGTCTATCAGCGTGAGGCTTGAGAACTGACCCTTTGCATCCTTTTTTAGAACCTTCTCAATGATAATACCGGTCATGCTTTTGCATTTTACTTGAATTTCCAACCTAATAATAGCCTGGGAAGACAATATTTCTCTTTGATAGGGGCTTGGAGATGCAGGGCTGTGAAATATGATCTGTTTAATGATAATTGGAGCTAAGTCTGGAATACCTGCATTGTTGTAAATGGCAGATAACAAAATGAAGAATTCTACCCAACCGCATCAGAGCTACATGTAATGTTTTCCATATCTGTTGATCCTTCACTTTAGTTAGAAGCACAACAGACTCATTGCCCCCCCAGCTCTCCTGATTGACATTTTAGTAAATAACAAATCTGGAACATTTTCTTTAGAACTCTGAGATGAGTCGTTCCTTTGTTATTTCTCAATATATAAGACTATATGGGTAAATACAGATGTAGTAGAGTTTAGCTTGACCATGATTTTGGCTTTCTGTGTTATCTATCTACTTCTCACAACAAAGGCCACTGAAAAATATTGAGAAAGTTGAGATAATATTCTGTGTTGTTATATTATGCTGCATTACTTGGCAAATTAATCCTTGCTACATGTACCCAGAAACAGCACCACTCTTGACAATAACCAATATCTGGTATTTCAGCTTAGCCATATTTGTTAGGTGCCAATGACAGGGACCTCATAGATGCAGGTGTGCAGTGTGATAATGAAGTGATCCTACCTGTGGTATGTGGCGGAGAAGGACCCCCAAGACAACAGCAGTCATGGTAGGCTTTACTCATGGCACAATTCTTAAGAGAATTCAGTTACAGGTTACACACACTTCGGGTTCGCTTCAGATACATTACTTCACATGGAAGGGATATATATATTATATACATATACACACACACATTCAATTCTGTCCCATCTGTAACACTAAATTACAGCAAAGCAGAAGTTGCCTGCCTGCACTTCACTGGCCACCAACCAGACTCCAACAATGTTTAACCAGGGGCTCCCCATGCATCTTCTTACTGACGGTCTTCACTGATTACTCTCTGTCTGTACTTCAAGCTGTCTTTCAATCTGCCTCTATTCTCCTTCTTTTCTTTCTTACTTAATTATATATATATATATATATTATATATATATATATATATATATATGCATGCATTCAGTTACAGTTACAGGTAACACAGCTTTATTCTTCAAGACTTTGACACGCAGAACAGCATACAACAAAGCATAATATAAACCCTAGGCCATCTAGCCACTAATTAAACGTACAGAGAGTCCCTCTCTAGCAGTGGTCTGGGTTTACTACCAAGCCCCACAAACATGTACTCACACAGCCCTGAATAGTCCTTGGTTCTCCCAAGCCCGGGGAAAGAACCCAGGATACTCTCCTGGATACAACTCTGCATACTGACTGTGAGCTACACTGAAGATATAGGTTTTTTAACAGGCCTCTAAGACCTGTCCTGGAATCCTGAATTGGATGAGCAGCTGAGCAGTTCTCTTATTACCACCTGTGTCATTAACTCATGGTTACTTTTGCCAAACTGCTGGCTTACCTTGCTGACAGCCATCCACTTGGTAACCCATACCTTGCAACCCAGCTTCTGCGGAACACGTAGTGGCGGGAAAATGCGATCTTCAGAGGTCAACTCGCCATAATATACAGGGTGAGCCATTTATATGCATGGGTTCATGAAGGATCGGTCCTGTCAGACTAATCTCATCAGCTTCTATGAGGAAGTCAGTGCTAGACTGGATCGGGGTGAGGCACTGGATGTCATATATCTAGATTTTTCTAAAGCATTTGATACGGTGCCACATAAAAGGTTGGTAAATAAAATGAGAATGCTTGGACTGGGGGAAAATGTGTGCAAGTGGGTAAGCAACTGGCTCACTGATAGAAAACAAAGGGTAGTAATTAACGGTACATACTCAGACTGGATCGCTGTTACTAGTGGGGTACCACAAGGGTCAGTATTGGGCCCTATCCTCTTTAACATTTTCATTAATGATCTTACACAGGGAATACACAGTAAAATATCGATCTTTGCAGACGATACTAAGCTCTGTAAAGTAATCAACACAATAGAGGATAATATGTTATTACAAAGGGATCTGGATAAGTTGGAAGCCTGGGCAGGGAAATGGCAGATGAGGTTTAACACTGATAAATGCAAGGTTATGCACATGGGGAAGAGAAATCCATTACATGATTACATGTTAAATGGAAAAACACTGGGTAAAAGTGACATGGAGAAGGACTTGGGAATCCTGGTGGACAGTAAACTTAATTGTAGCAGCCAGTGTCAGGCAGCAGCAGCCAAAGCAAATAGGATCATGGGGTGCATTAAAAGGGGCATAGATGTACATGATGAGAACATTATTCTCCCATTATACAAGTCACTGGTTAGACCACACATGGAATATTGTGTACAGTTTTGGGCACCAGTGCACAGGAAAGACATTGTAGAGCTTGAACAGGTACAAAGGTGGGCAACAAAAATAATAAAAGGACTGGGTGGACTACAGTACCCAGAAAGATTGGCAAGATTAGGGTTATTTAATTTAGAGAAAAGAAGGCTTCGGGGGGACATAATAAATATGTTTAAATACATCAAAGGTCAATATAGAGATCTCTCCCAAGATTTATTTATACACAGGGCTGTATCTAGAACAAGGGGGCATCCTTTACGTCTTGAGGAACGAAAGTTTCTACATAAACATAGAAAGGGATTCTTTACTGTAAGAGCAGTGAGACTATGGAATTCTCTGCCAGAGGGACTGGTCATGGTGAATTCAATAACCGAGTTCAAAAAGGGTTTGGATGCATTTCTGGAGCGTAATAATATAACAAGTTATAGTGACTAGGATTGAGGAGAGGGGTCATTGATCCAGGGATTTTTCTGATTGCCAGATTGGAGTCAGGAAGGAATTTTTCCCTAAAATGAGGACAATTGGCTTCTACCTCATTGGGGGGTTTTTGCCTTCCTCTGGATCAACACCTTAGCACAACAGGCTGAACTCGATGGACGACTTGTCTTTTTTAGCCTTACAAACTATGAAACTATGAAACTATATGGATACACCTAAATAAAATGGGAATGGTTGGTGATATCACCTTCCTGTTTGTAGCACTTTAGTATGTGGGAGGGGGATACCATTTCAAGATGGGTGTTGACCATGGTGGCCATTTTGAAGTGGGCCATTTTGGATCCACTTTATTTTTTCCAATGGGAAGAGGGTCATGTAACACATAAAACCAATATATACACTCACCAGCCACTTTATTAGGTACACCATGCTAGTAACGGGTTGGACCCCCTTTTGCCTTCAGAACTGCCTCAATTCTTCGTGGCATAGATTCAACAAGGTGCTGGAAGCATTCCTCAGAGATTTTGGTCCATATTGACATGATGGCATCACACAGTTGCCGCAGATTTGTCGGCTGCACATCCATTTGCGAATCTCCCGTTTCCACCACATCCCAAAGATGCTCTATTGGATTGAGATCGGGTGAACTGTGGAGGCCATTTGAGTACAGTGAACTCATTGTCAGTTCAAGAAACCCAGTTGAGATGATTCCAGCTTTATGACATGGGCATTGTCCTGCTGAAAGTAGCCATCAGATGTTGGGTACATTGTGGTAAATAAAGGGATGGACATGGTCAGCAACAATACTCAGGTAGGCTTTGGGCGTTGCAACGATGTCAATTGGTACCAAGGGGCCCAAAGAGTGCCAAGAAAATTTCCCCACACCTGACACCACCCACCACAGCCTGAACCGTTGATACAAGGCAGGATGGATCCATGCTTTCATGTTGTTGACGCCAAATTCTGACCCTACCATCCGAATGTCGCAGCAGAAATCGAGACTCATCAGCCCGGGCAAGTTTTTCCAATCTTCTACTGTCCAATTTCGATGAGCTTGGGAAAAATTGGAGCCTCAGTTTCCTGTTCTTAGCTGAAAGGAGTGGCACCCGGTGTGGTCTTCGGGCTGCTGTAGGACATCTGCCAAAAAGTTCGCCGTACTGTGCGTTCAGAGATCCCTCTTCTGCCTCCCTTGGTTGTAACGGGTGGCTATTTGAGTCACTGTTGCCTTTCTATCAGCTCGAACCAGTCTGCCCATTCTCCTTTGCCTCTGGCATCAACAAGGCTTTCCAAACCCACAGGACTGCCGCTCACTGGATGTTTTTTCTTTTTCGGACCTTCTCTGTAAACCTAGAGAGGGTTGTGCGTGAAAACCCCAGGAGATCAGCAGTTTCGGAAATACTCAGACCAGCCCTTCTGGCACCAACAACCATGCCACGTTCAAAGGCACTCAAATCACCTTTCTTCCCCATACTGATGCTCGCTTTGAACTGCAGGAGATTGTCTTGACCATGTCTACATGCCTAAATGCACTGAGTTGCCGCCATGTGATTGGTGATTAGAAATTAAGTGTTAACGAGCAGTTGGACAGGTGTACCTAATAAAGTGGCCGGTGAGTGTATATCTACACACACACATATTCAGCCTCTCTTTGCTCCACTTATGTGCAGATGACCTCTTTGCTGGTACGACTTTAACTGGCAACAGGAACACCTAACTAGAACTAAGTCTAAGGCCTCGTTCACACGGCTTATTTGGGCGCGGATTGGAGCCGTACTGCGTGCTGTATTTGCTCTGCAGTACAGCTCCAATCTGTTCCTTTCATTACGGTAATCCACAGTTCTCGTAGAGAACTGTGGATTCCGTCGCTCCTCCCCGCTCGGCGAATCCGCCGCGGGGGGAGAAAGTGACATGCACATTATTTACGGCGCGTACGCGCCGTAAATAATGCATTGTCTCTGGGGCCGGCGGGCAGCGCCCCCGTCCCGCCCCTTATTCAAGCCGTAACTGCGGGCGAAATCCGTCCCACAATTATGGCTTGAATAAGCCGTGTGAACATTGCCTAACAGTAACTAGCGAACTGCCTAAAATAGCAGGCTGTTCAACTACCACTCTAATATAGCAATGGGTAGGTTTTCCCTAAAGTGTTCTTCTAACCAGTCAAATTCAGCAATCCTATAAGTTCACATCAAGTATGGGATCTTTATGGTGCAATGTCTTCTGTTAGGGTCCTTGTAACCTATAGTTATGTCCAGCATTATTTGGGCAGTGGTACAATTGTTATACATTATCTTCTGTACACCACCAGTATGGATTTTAAAGGGTTCAAAATGTAGTATAATTTTGGAGGGAAGACTTTTTGCAGTTCTACATATGCTGTTTGATGACAGGATGCTTAGAAACAGCTCTGTGTTGAACCAAGGAGATCAGTTAACCAAAAGGTTTGGCTTTTTCAGGGCAGTATTTGAAGCCACAATCCTTTGGTCCAGCCACCAAAGGCTATCAACATATGAGAGGAAACAGAGCATATCCTAAGACTAATATCGGGCAGGAGGAAGATAGACAAAAGACAGCATCCTGGGGCTAATATATTTACTGCACCAAGGGAATCAGATTTAAAACAGGAAAAATTGCTTTTCAGATGAATAGAAGTTAGACTACAAACAGCACAGGTAAAGCACAAATTAGCATGGAAAACATTACATTGAGATGAATAAACGCAAGACAGATTAGAATATTGGTGTGGGGTTTGGCAGACATCTCATTGAACCAAAGTCATAAATATGAGATTTAAGTGAAAACTTTTGGCCTTGTTCCAAGGTTTTAACAAAAGTATTACATTAACCATTTACCATTTTTGCATACCCCTCCATTCTCACAGGCTCAAAAGTAACTGTACAATTCAATGATCTCAAGTTTCATGATCCATGAGGGCCGGTTACCTCATTATTTAATCACATATAAAAGAACCGAAAAGGACTGGAGTTAACTCCATATGTTGAATTTGTATTTGGTCACAGCTCATTAGAACTTTCAGTATGTTTGCCAAACATCAATGCAAGTAAAGGAACCATCATTGGTCTGATACAGTTAATCAAATCAGAGAAAAAAATTAATAATTTGGTACATTTTTGAAAAAAAGGAAATTGATGGCGAGCTCAGCCACACCCAAACCACTTCACAACATCGAGGCAAGTCACTCACTTTCAAGTAAGCAGACATAACATCGTCAACGTCTGCAATTAATAGACACTTGAACCACTGGTGAAAACAATTGATACCACCCAGGACTTTCCTAAAAAAAAAGGCAAAAAGGTTGTTTAGTTCCATAACAAAATTCTTTGAACAATACAAACCAAGATTAACTTTTTCCAGAATAATAGTAAGAGAACGGTATAAAGAAGAAAAAAAGGGGCTCATGATCAGTGACATATCATTTCATCTGTCATGAAAATAAGTTCTTATCCAGAAGGAAGAATTCTGTATCTCCAGTGTCACCTATTTCAGGAAGGTTCACTGTAAATCAAGGCCAACCCATTAAAGAGCCTTGAAACATGGCTGGTGATTTAAGTCCAAGTAAAAATTCCCACTGAAAGGAAACTCATCCATCTGTAGATAGCTGTTTTGGGGTTCTTACTCTGATCAGTGCAAAGCAGGACTGTGGCAGGTTGTAAGAGAAGCCTTTGACATTACTGTAGAGGGAGTGTTGCATCATCTTTCAAGGCTCTTTATTGGGTTAGACTTGACTTTTATGGAAGCTGATAACGTTGGTTAATAATACTATCACCCTTTATAAGACACTTTTGGCCACATGTATGAAACTGTTTAGGTCTAAAACTCACTCTTTTGCCCATAGTAAACGATTCAGGATGAATCTGTGGGTGGCCATTTTCAGAGGCACCATTTTAAGTAATCAAGGCTTCAATACAGATGTTTTCCTAATTTAAAAAATCAATTAAATCATTAGAAAATTAATTACAATATTGTGGAACAAGTCGTTACTGTGGTCAAGACAGATCTTCTAACCACACACTTGCCTGAGAAAAAAGATGTGGAATTCATAAGGGTTTCGATTAAATTTTATAGTTGCTGCCCTTCATTTGAGTATTACTATGAGATGTTTCTGCCATCAATTAAGTATTCATGTGTTTTGCTTTAAAAAAATACATAACTCTTGGAATGCAGAACAGCGAGTGGAAAAATTCACGTCATAGCCAAAACAGCCGAGTAACACTGAAAGTTTGCATGAGTCCTGTTAGCAAACCCCATCATGAAAAGACAGTGGGTCTGCACGTTGTGGGTTTTCTGCATTCGTCTGTTCCTTTTCCAAAACGATTTGTTTTCACACAGAGGGCCTTATGTATGAAAAATGTCTAGCAATAAGACTCTCTTTGTTGCCCATACCAACTAATCAGAGCTCATCTCAGCCAATCAGAGATCAACTTTCTTTTCATGTAGTGCTCTGGAAAAATAAATGCTGAGCTCTGATTGGTTGCTATGAGCTCTGATTGGTTGCTATGGGCAACAAAGAAAGTCTTACTGCTTGACAGTTTTCATACATAAGACCCAGGGTGTGGGAGAAGCTTTCCGCTCTTCCTGACAGCTTCAGCTGCACTTGCACATTGCCATTGCCAGCTTCCACATATCACCACTCCATATTATACAGTACCTCTCTCTCCCTGATTTATATTCCCTTGTAACTTGCATGACTTAGGTTAAGTCTGGACTGAAACGTTGCCCTCTGTCACAAATCATGTGCAACTAGTTCTTCCTTTGTAATGCAGAGACTTTAATACTGGTAAAGCATAAAGTGCATAAAGATGTTCTTTACTTGCAACTTGGACTTGCAACATACCTCTACTGGACACCAAGCCATATCATAGAGTGCTTGACATCCTTATTGGGGCCCATTCACATATCGTTTCTGGCCCCTGTTTGAACACTACCCAACTGTCTCGATTTGGGACCAATGTCATATGAAAAAACATACAAAAATGGGACATTAATTACTCAAAAAACACTACAATTTTTGGGCCATATTCACAACTCAATGGCTGGACTAGACTGAACCCAGTAGCAGGCAGCTCTGGCCTATGTGCTACCTGGGAAAAATTAACAGGTGCAGCTAATTGCCGAGCAGCAGTTCACGCACCCCACTACTAGGGGAACAATTAGATGATAAAAATCTGCACATTAACTTAATACCTGTTCACAACAGCATGCAGAAAAGGCATCAATCACTGGAATCCTCTGCCACACCTCCATGACAACATTGCCTGAACCAAATAAGTTTACCTTGGTCTCATGAGACCACAGGACATGGTTTCAGCAATCCTGATTGTCCTTAGTCTGATTGTCATCAGCAAACTGTTTGCAGGTTTTCTTGTGCATCACCTTTAGAAGGGGCTCCTTGTGAGATGACAGCCATGCATACCAATTTGATGCAGTGGGCCATGGACAAACACAGCGTACCACAATCTCTGGAGATGACGCTGAGCACGTGCTCTCAACCTTTTTGATTGACCACGGTGAGGTCTGTGCTGAGTAGAATCTGTCTTGTCAAACCGCTGTATGGTCTTGGCACCGCGCTGCGGATCAGTTTCATGGTGTTGCTAATCTTCTGATAGCCTAGGACATCTTAAAGTAGTGCAACAGTTCTTTTCCATGAAGGGCTAAGCTGAACTTCCAGTGACCAGTATGAGAGAGTGCGAGAGTGATAACACCAATTTTACCACACCTGAGACCAAGTAATACTAACGAATCACATAACACTGTGGAGAGAAAATGGCAAATTGAGCACAATTTGTCCATTTTCACTTAGGGGTGTACTCACTTTTGTTGCCAGCGGTTTAGACATTGATAACTGTGTGAGTTATTTTGAGGGCCTGAACAAACAATCAATCATCCCTTTTTGCAACTTCACTAAATTGCCCCTTTTACCTATGGCAACAAAGAGGGATATGTGTGGAGATAGTCTATCGTACACCCAGCCAGCTCAACACACGTGCCTTACTTTATGAGCTACTGTTTGCCGATGTATATACATCTGCATTTAGATCTACATTTATATCTCTATACATCTATATACTCAGATGTGGCATACATTATCATGACAGACAATGCACCATGATATTCTTAGCCCAGAATGTTAGCTTAACTTTTCAAAGCTTCTCAGTGGCTTTTGTTTGCAGATAAGACAGACAAGTGTAATGTGGTGAAGCTTAACTCTACTACATTTCTGTATATGATGGCAGTTGCACCCTGTCCCTGATAACTGGAGGGGAGAGGGAGAGGTCCAAAGGCCTCTCTGCCACATAAGACAGACATATAACAAATGGAAGACAGCAGTTAAGGCCCAAGTTACACCTTTGCCATAGAAAGTGATCCATGCATGGCTACTTCTTCACCAAGAATGGATACCTTGAATCCTCAAGTCTTCTTATGGAAAATCTAGTTAATACAAAGTGTATGGTGAGACACCCTACTAAAAAATTCTGTAAATGTTCTTTATTGACCTTATGTAATGGAAAATTATCTACCTTATTGACTTGGTATGCAGACTGGTTTTTCAGCATTGCTTCTCTTCAGCTGTTTTTTTTGAGTTTTTCATTTGATTTGTCCAGGGGCATATACTTTGACAGGCCATGTATTCATAATAATTAGAGCTGATTAGGTTCACAGCCCTGATATTTCTAATTAGGGGCTTTAGCTTTAATTTAATTGTTTATTTTTCTGAATATCTTCCATAGAACAAATATTCATTCCAGTTATGCTGAACATTTCATCTGAGAATGTGAAAAGATCTGTATCTTATTATATGTAGACTATGATGTCATAATGATTAGAACTCTTCTTATACCAGTAAAGGAGATCAATGTAAGCGTGTAAATATGTAATGCTCCTGGGGGGTTCTTATTCCAGAATTATACATAACATTAACATTTTGCACACTTATTGAGAAATCAAATGCTCAATAGCCTTGACTTTTGCACGATTTCCCCATTTCCAAGAATAATTACCAAAATCAGAGAAACATGCAACATGAAATTATCCACATGATATTTTGCTTTGGGTGTTAAATAGTCACAGGTTTTTCTTTGTAATCAATTTCATACAATTATAGTGGAGCCAGGACATGTGCTAGTTGAATAAAAATTTCAGACAGGCATAAAGCAACTAATAGAACCAAAATTCCATCCAATTCAAGAAGCAGTGTCTAATTTAGAGTTGCTGTGGATTATGATAGTTAAGATACCTTGCAGAGTGCTTGCTTAACCCAAATGAGCACCATTGGACAGCAGTTGTTCGGGCCCACTTTCTATCTTTATTGAACATGGGGGGTTGTTTTCTGCTTGTATACGGGGTTGATCTGCTAGCACCCATTTTTACCCTCTTATTGAGTTGGAATGGTGTGCTGTGATACTTTGTTAAAAATGTGTTGTGTGGCTTTCATTGCAGTATACCATAATATGGTACAACAGCAGTAGTGTGACCTTACTTGCGCTAGTTGGTGACACTAGGAATGATGTGTTCTTGGACTGCCATCCTTCAGAAGATCATTGGTCAGGGCTACCTTGTGCCTGACTAAGTGGTAAGCATTAATACACAATTGTGTCCTGCATTCCAGAAGAATATTTGATGTGATGGTTCCATCTGAGAGCTTTATACACAAAATATTTCAACAGTACTTCCCAGAGTCAGTGAAGCTACGTCCTTTGGGGCAGATATATGAATATTTTCTAATACTTAGACGGTGTAAACTTAGACTAAACAGTTCTAAAATACGGCACTTTATCGTAAATCTGGTGCATGTTGTCACGGACGCCCCTGCGACCACTGTCCCGTGTCGCAGGCGCGCCCGTGCCCCTGCTCCCAGCGGAGCCCCGTCCCGCACGTCGGGTTCGGGGTCCGCTCGTGCATCGGCCCCCTCCGGTGCTCACTTACCCAGCCGTGCTCCTGCTCAGTCTGTGTCCGCCTCCCGACGCATGGCTCCGCCCCTAGGGACGGGCGCGCGCCGGCAGTTTGAATTTAAAGGGGCAGTGCGCCGGTAATTGGTCATTGCCGGGCACTGCTTCTATTTAAGTCCGGCCTCTTCCTGGCGGCCTTCGCCGGATCCTTAGTGTATGTTTCCTAGGAGAAAGCTGTCAAGAGAGTTCCTGTCTGCCTTACCGTGTACCGACCTTCTGCCTACGTCTACCATCTCTGAACCCGAGTCGCCTGCCCTGACCATCTGCCTGTCCTCGACTACGAGCCTGCCTGCCGTCCCTGTACCTTGCCTTGGGTGCCACCTCAGGCAAGCCCCGCCAGTGGTAGTGACCTGGTGGAATCCCGCCGCAGCAAGACCATCCCGCTTTGCGGCGGGCTCTGGTGAATACCGGGACCCACTTAGATTCCACTCCCTGGTAGGGGCTTACGCCATCGCCTGCGGTGGTCCAGTGGATCCACCTCCAGACCGTTACAGTAGGATCCGGCCATGGATCCCGCCAAGGTGCCCTTGCCAAGTGTTGCCAGCATCACCACCGTCGTGGTCAAGCAATCACAGCACATTGCGCAGCAGCTCGAGCAACTCTCCTCCATGGTGCAGCAGCTCATCACCGTTCAGCAGCAACCACCGCCATCTCCAGTTGTTTCTGCTTCAGCGGTTCCTGTGGCTCCTAGGGGACCCAAGCTTCGGCTGTCACTCCCATCCAAGTTCAGCGGTGATCCGAAACTATGCAGGGGGTTCATCACCCAATGCTCTATGCACGTGGAGCTGATGACCGACCAGTTCCTGTCCGAACGTGCGAAGGTGGCTTTCGTGGTCAGCCTCCTCTCCGGGAAGGCCCTGGCATGGGCTACACCTCTGTGGGACAGGAACGATCCAGTGACGGCGGATCTACAGTCGTTCCTCAGTGAGTTCCGCAACGTCTTCGAGGAACCAGCCCGTGCCTCCTCCGCTGAGACAGCCCTCCTCAACCTACGCCAGGGGGATTTGTCTGTCGGGGACTACGCGGTACAATTCCGTACGCTGGCCTCTGAACTGTCATGGAACGAGGCCGCTCTGTGTGCTACCTTCAAGAAAGGGCTCTCAAGCCGAGTTAAAGACGTCTTGGCCGCTAGAGACCTCCCGTCCTCCCTCAGCGACTTGATCCGGTTAGCGACCCGCATCGATATACGCTTCATTGAACGGGAGGAGGAGCTTCAGCAAGAGCGCCAGTCAGCCCAACCTCGCCGGTTTCCTCGCCTGGCACCGGTGTTCCAGGGGCCTCCTGCGCCACAGCCGCCAACACCCACCGACGAGCCCATGCAGATTGATCGGGCTCACCTCTCTGAGCAAGAATTGGCCCAGCGGAGGCAAAAGAACTTGTGCCTATACTGTGGCACCCCAGAGCATTTTTGGAGGAATTGCCCCAAGCGTCCCAAGCCTGCGGGAAACTCCCGCACCTAGGATCTGTGGGAGAGGCATTCCTAGGTGCAACCTCCTCCTCTCCACGCCTGTTGATGCCTGTGCAGGTCGTGTCAGAGTCTGGTATCACGTTCCAGCGTTTCTGGACTCGGGCTCCGCCGGGAACTTCATCCATCAGCCTCTAGTGAAGCAGTATCGGCTTCCAGTGGTACGTCTGGAGAAACCGCTTGTCATCTCATCAGTCAGCGGGGAGCTGCTTAGCGACACCATCCAGTTCGTCACCAAGCCACTGTCCCTCCATGTGGGGGCGCTGCATAAGGAAGAAATCGCCTTCTATGTGTTGCCTCGCTCCTCGTCGGCGATCCTCCTCGGACTCCCATGGCTACGGCTCCACTCTCCTATCCTGGACTGGTCTACTGGAGAGGTGATTCGTTGGGGTCCCAACTGTCGGGGGCATTGTTTGGTGGCACCTCGCCCGGTGCTTCCCTGCTCTCGCTTAACCCTACAGGAGCCGCTGCCCGGGCTGCCGCCCGAATATCTGGAGTATGCCGATGTGTTCTCCGAGAGACAAGCCGAGAGTCTTCCTCCGCATCGTCCATACGATTGCCCGATCGACTTACTGCTGGGTACCAGTCCTCCTCGGGGCCGAGTCTACCCTCTGTCGGTTCCTGAGACTCAGGCCATGTCCGAGTATATCCAGGAGAATCTCCGGAAGGGGTTCATCCGAAAGTCCTCATCGTGAAGAAGAAGGATGGTACCTTGCGGCCCTGCATAGACTACCGGGGCTTGAACAAGATCACGGTAAAAAAACGTTACCCATTGCCGCTGATCACAGAACTTTTTGATCGCCTGCAGGGCGCCCAGATCTTCTCTAAGTTGGATATGAGAGGGGCCTACAACTTGGTCTGAATTCGCAAGGGCGATGAATGGAAGACGGCCTTCAACACCAGGGATGGGCACTTTGAGTACCTGTATTGCCCTTCGGACTGTGCAATGCTCCCGCCGTCTTTCAGGAGCTTGTAAATGACGTCTTCAGGGACCTCCTCCACACCTGCGTGGTGGTCTATCTTGACGACATCCTGGTGTTCTCTCCTGACCTCAAGACCCACCGCAGTCATGTTCGTCAAGTACTGAGATGTCTCCGGGAGAACCACCTGTTTGCCAAGCTAGGGAAGTGCCTCTTCCATCAGACTAGACTTCCGTTCCTGGGGTACATCATCTCTGACCGAGGCCTACGGATGGATCATGCGAAACTGTCCGCTGTGTTGCAGTGGCCACGCCCCGTTGGGCTGCGGGCTATCCAGCGATTCTTGGGCTTCTGCAACTATTATCGCCAGTTCATCCCTCACTTCTCTACGCTGGTGGCTCCGATAGTAGCCCTCACCAAGACAGAAGTCAATCCACGCAGCTGGCCGATCGAGGCCAAGGAGGCGTTCTCGAGGCTCAAGTCCGCCTTCTCTCCGGCCTCGATCCTTGCCCGTCCAGATTCTGCGAAACCCTTCACACGGGAGGTTGACGCCTCATCTATGGGAGCCGGAGCAGTTCTTATGCAAAAAGGGCCTACGGGTAAGACTGTAACGTGCGGCTTCTTCTCCAAGACGTTCTCATTGGCCGAGAGGAATTATACGATTGGCGACCGGGAGCTACTGGACATAAAATTGGCCCTGGAGGAGTGGCGTTATCTGCTGGAGGGCGCCCGTTTTCCCATCCGTATTTACTCGGACCATAAGAACCTCCAATATCTGCAGACTGCTCAGCGACTTAACCCTCGCCAGGCGAGGTGGTCGCTCTTTTTCTCCCGGTTCGATTTTCAGATCCACTTCAGGCCAGCCGAGAAGAATGTGAGAGCTGACGCTCTCTCCCGTGCTTCCGACATGGTGGGTGAAGAGACTTCTCCTGAACACATCATTCCCCCAGAACGTCTCATCTCGGCTGCTCCGGTGGACCTCCGGAAAGTCCCTCCTGGAAGGACTTATGTGCGTCCTGCTCTCCGCAGACGTATCTTGAAATGGGGACATTGCTCATTGGTGGCTGGCCATCCTGGCGCCCGAAGAACCTTCCTCCTGATATCCCGGTTCTACTGGTGGCCAGAGCTGGAGAAGGATATCAAGGACTTCGTTTCGTCTTGCGACTCCTGTGCCCGGAACAAGATGCCACGTCACAAGCCGGCAGGCCTACTTCAGCCACTTCCCGTTCCCACTCAACCCTGGACCAACATTTCGATGGACTTTATAACTGACCTCCCTCCGTCGTCTGGCAACACCATTATCTGGGTGATTACTGATCGCTTTTCCAAAAATGGCACACTTCGTCCCGTTGCCAGGGCTGCCATCTGCCTCCCGGCTAGCTGAGCTATACTTCATCCATGTGTTCTGGATGCATGGACTCCTTCAGCAAATTGTCTCAGACCGGGGAGTTCAATTTGTCTCCAGGTTTTGGCGAGCCCTGTGCAACCAACTTCAAGTGAAGCTCGACTTCTCTTCCGGCTACCATCCACAGACGAACGGCCAGGTGGAGAGGGTCAACCAAGTCTTGGGATGCTACCTTCGTCATTTCGTCTCGGCACGCCAAGATGATTGGGCCAATTTGCTGCCGTGGGCGGAGTTCTCCTATAACTCCCTTGAGTCCGAGTCCGCGGGGGCCTCCCCCTTCTACATCGTGTATGGCTTGCATCCCCGCCCCCCTCTCCCTCTGGCAACCTCCTCCGAGGTTCCGGCGGCGGACGCCCTGGTTCAAGACATGAAGGCCATCTGGTCCCAGACCCGTCAGTCGCTGCTCCGCGCGTCCGAGCGCATGAAGACTCAAGCGGACAAGAGAAGAATCCCTCCTCTGGTTTTCTCTCCAGGTGAAAAGGTGTGGCTCTCGTCTAGATATGTCCGCTTAAAGATGCCATCTCACAAACTGGGACCCCGTTTCCTGGGACCCTTTGAGGTCATCAGCCGCATCAACCCGGTGTCATACAAACTCCGGCTCCCTCCTACGATGAGAATCCCCAATGCGTTTTATGTCTCCTTATTGAAACCTCTGGTTCTTAACCATTTTTCCCAGAAGGCCGTTCCCAATGTCTTCGAGGTCAAGGAAATTCAGGGCATGAGGAGAACTAGGGGAAAGCGATACTTCCTGGTGGACTGGAGGGGCTTCGGGCCCGAAGAGAGGTCTTGGGAGCCGGAGGAGAATATCCTGAACCGCAGCCTCATCCAGAAATTTCTCCAATCCAGTAAGAGAAGGGGGCCCAAGGGGGGGGGGGCCCAAGGGGGGTGGTACTGTCACGGACGCCCCTGCGACCACTGTCCCGGGTCGCAGGCGCGCCCGTGCCCCTGCTCCCAGCGGAGCCCCGTCCCGCACGTCGGGTTTGGGGTCCGCTCGTGCTTCGGCCCCTCCGGTGCTCACTTACCCAGCCGCGCTCCTGCTCAGTCTGTGTCCGGCTCCCGGCGCGTGGCTCCACCCCTAGGGGCGGGCGCGCACGCGCCGGCAGTTTGAATTTAAAGGGGCAGTGCGCCGGTCATTGGTCATTGCCGGGCACTGCTCCTATTTAAGTCCAGCCTCTTCATGGCGGCCTTCGCCGGATCCTTAGTGTATGTTTCCTAGGAGAAAGCTGTCAAGAGCGTTCCTGTCTGCCTTACCGTGTACCGACTATCTGCCTACGTCTACCGTCTCCGAACCAGAGCCGCCTGTCCTTACCTTCTGCTTGTCAACCGTCTACGAACCCGAACCACCTACCCTGACCATCTGCCTGTCCTCGACTACGAGCATGCCTGCCGTTCCTGTACCTTGCCTTGGCCGCCACCGCAGGCAAGCCCCGCCAGTGGAAGTGACCTGGTGGAATCCCGCCGCAGCAAGACCATCCCGCTTTGCGGCGGGCTCTGGTGAATACCGGGACCCACTTAGATTCCACTCCCTGGTAGGGGCTTACGCCATCGCCTGCGGTGGTCCAGTGGATCCACATCAAGATCGTTACACATGTTTAGACTGCATAGTCTAAGTTTACACATATTATAACTTAGCTTACTTTATATCACTTGGCACTTTTTTGGGCACGCAGCATAGCATGCCGAGCCACATTCCCCTTTCCATGAAGCCACACAGATGTGTCTAAACATGGTCTACAACACATAATAAATGTGGTATAATGCATGTACGCCAATTTTTTGGGCACAAATTGCACCAGATTTTTGGTACATTTGTCATACTTAAAGTGCCCATTTATTCTTCATAATTAGGGTTGAGTAAAGTTTTATTGAACTCTTTTCTCTGGCCCTATCCCTTTCATCCCTTACTCTAACCATAATCCTAACCTCAACCCTAAATTAGGGTTAGGGCTGTTTAAAGGGTGTCAGGGAGTTAATTCACCAGTCCAGCAATGTAAATGTCTGTTGCTGCCTGATTTTGGGTCCAATGTCATGTCCAAGATCACTTCCGGGTACTTTACCATAGTCCTAATGTTATGGTAACCGGAAGTGACTTATATAATAGGTCTATGGTTAAGTTTCAAAAAGTGACGTTGAATGCAACATCTAACATCACTTCCGGTTACCATAACATTGGGTCTACGGTAAAGTAACTGGAAGGGATGTCAGACTGAACTGGAAGTTTGGCTACAATGTGATTGTCACATTGCTGTACGTTAACCACTTAAAACCCCATAAACAACCCTAACTCTTAGTTTAATGTTAGGGTTACAGATATGGTGGATTTTTAGGTGATTTTCCCAAAAATTCTTTTTGGTACAACATGACTTGAATTCAGGTCTAATTTGACTATGACCCGAATACAAAGTGTAACACTATTTATAACCGTAAGATTTCACCTTTTATTTCATGCTTGGAATGTGTCATAAACCATCCATTAAATAACATCTGAATTCCCCGTTCTGGATGTTTTGCAGAGCTGTCTTAATGGAATATGTTATCAATTTAATAATATCTTACATCACTCCTAATATTGCACATCACTCCTAACATTATACTATTCACGTCACTTATTGAGAAAACATCCACAGTGCAGGGAGCAAAGGTAAATGAACCTTCGTTTTGGAGTGTTTCAGCTAGGATGAGATTAGATGTTTGGGTTTCACAGGTGCTTTACCCATTAAATAAAGGTACACAAAACTTGGTTATCAACAAATATGTTCTTATCCCAAAGCCTCATTGTTTCTGTGCAGTATGGTATAAGGAGCACCATTGCTTAGGACTTCTTTGCTGCCTGAAGGCCTAGACACATTTTAATCACATGCGTATAACAAATCTTTTTACAAGAGCATGTAAGAGCAGCAGTCCAGTGTTGGACTGGGGCACCTAAGGACCCTCAGTGGAATTTCATTCTGGGGGCCCACCTACAGTTGGTTCTGGGGGTCCACCTACAGTTGGTTTTGGGGGCCCATCCTACAGTTCTGCACATGCCTCTTATACTCTTTCACTTTGTAGTAATCCCTCTCCAAAGGATGTATATGAAGTTTAAAAGAAATTCCAGGTCTGCCATGGCTCAGGGGCCGACTGGAGGTTTCTCCTGTGGGCCTGTCCGAGCCTGCAGTAGTCCATAGCTTCAAGCTAAAAAGACATTGGATGATACTGACGACCTATCATCATAAAAATAGACTTGTGTTTTTTAATGGGCAAATCAGAGTCCTGACCTCAACCTTACCAAAATGTGTGGAAAAGACTGGAGAGGACTGTGCATGTACAGCATCACAGGCATAATAACAAACTGAAACACATTTGCAAGTCGGAGTCATCCAAAATTTCTTTTCAATGTTGGACACATTTGGTGAAGGTTGTGGTTTAGTAAATTCAAGGATTTACCCCTAAAGGATGCAACTATTTTCAGTGGTTTCTTCCCTTTTGTCCTCTCGGCCTTCCAAGAGCCATAACCTTTTTCTATTTTTCCATCTGCATATAAATATGAGGACTTTTAGTTTGCAGGTCAAAATGTACTTTCTAACGGTGTCACCCTACTATAGAATATACTGAGAAACCACAAAAAAATTCTCTGTGGTGCGAAATGTGAAAAAAAAATACTTGTGCCATGTTTGTGAGGGTTTTGCTTTTACGGCATTGACTCTTCCATATAAATGATGTTATCTGTATTCTGCAGGTTGATACAATTCCAGCAATACCAAAAATATAGAGTTTCTGTTATGTTTTAGTACCACAAAAATATCCAAACATTTTCTATTTTACATTTGAGGAGGCACATTTTATGAGAGCAATAACTTTTTTGTACTTCCACCTATGGACCGGAGTGTGGATGCAATTTTGAAGTTTACATTTTATTGGTACTAATTTGGGGTAGATGAAACTTTTTGATCACGTTTTATTCCAATTTCTAGGGAATGTGAAATGACCAAAAAACCTGCAATTTTGGAGTTTAAAATTTTTCTTCTTCTACGGTGTTCATCAGCATCTAAAGGGTTAAACAGCAGGGAACAAAGCCGGCTCCATTCCTTGCTGTTGCCGGCAGATATCCGCTGCAATTAGCAGCTGGCACCTGTCACTTAAGTAATGGGATTGCGGAGTAATCCCACTACATAGAGCCTTAACAACACTATGATGTAAATACAGTATACGTCATAGGTCGTTAAGGGGTTAATTACTTTTTCTCATTGCACTATGGATGTTTACTCAAGATGCTCAATAAAAGACAGAAACAGTACAGCTATAACCGCGTGTTATTAGTTTTGTTAGATTGCCTTTGTCTATTATAGGTAACAATAAGACCATATTTTGTTAAAAATCACTGCAGAAATCCAAGTAATTCCAAAGGGTTCTCTTACTTTTTCTTGCAACTGTATATAGCTACACATAGTGTTATGTAGCACTGTATATGTGTTTTTAGCTGTTTTGTAACAGCTGCTGCAAATCAGTGGACCTCAATGCCTACAACAGTTAGAACACCATGCCCTAGGGTGGACTTTTTTTTCATTTTGATTATGTTTTAAAGGTTGTGGTGATGTATATTATATACGTTTTTTATGTTTTATAACTTTTATTTAGTAAATGGTATTGTTCATGGCATCAGGAGTTATCTGGATAGTGATTGTCAATTTCAGATGTAACCTCCATCTCCTCAGGTGATCATATATTCCCTGTGGTCACATCACTGCAGATAGATGGTGCAGGACACCAGTGGCAGATAATCTATGTGCTTCATGTGTTGAGCTGGGAAGGTGGAGGGCACTGCAACCATAAAGCAGCTTCTTACTGTATGTAAATGACTGAGTTAATGAATTTTATAGCTTACAGTTACTGCTAGGTTGTTAGAAGGACACAAGGAGTGCTAATTATAACCTTGTAGCAGTCTGTAATTACATCAAATAATGCTGTCAGGAAAACCCACCGGACCAACTTGAGAGTCGACAGCCTGACTTGGGATGTATCGTGACGTTGCGCTCCTCCTAGGGGTACACAAGGTCAGCCAGATACGGTTTCACAGTTAACCCCTGTCCACACGGGCGCAGGAAGACTCAGGGAGTGCGAGAGGATAACGCACTCGCCCACAACCCTGAACGGCTGCGAGAGATCTGTTTACACACACTGGATAAACAGAGCTCAGTCAGCCCAGTAGACTGCCACCAGTTCCTTGTTAGCTATAAGACCAGTCCGTTACAGACTTACAAGGACAGGAACCGGCCTTGGGTAGCGATATTTTAGACACCAAGCAAAACGGACCCGAAGGATCGATTATCAAGACAACAAACCATCCCAGATTAAAGTTTATTAATTTAATTTGCCTTGGAGGGTGCACTAGATAAACAATATATACATCGGGGCAATACTATACAGATATTGGTCAGGGGTGCAAATATGGATGTGGTTACAAAGAGGCAGCAGATGTGTCTATTTTCTTTAGGTTAGCCTTGTGCTGTCCTACACCGGAGTGAATGTGGCCTGCTGGTTCTGGATGTTCTTGTACACTCGGAATAACCCCTCTCCAATTGAAATGACAATAGGCATACCTGGGCTTCTGCTTATAACAGTACTGGGACAGCCCACGTCACACCCCTGTCACACCCACTCACGCCCCTAGGACGGCCTGCACACTCCTCCCTCTTGGGCCATGCCGTTTTTCTGGCTGCAACACAAAATGGGCCATTCTGCGGCAGGGCCTTGGCACCGAACTGAGCCAGTGATAGCATCTGAACCGGATGGGTCTACGCTACTACTTGGTACCACACATGCCCATCCTACTTGGTTTCTATGGCCAGCTTTGGATTTTTCTCTTCCCCTGCTCCCTACAGATGCAGGAGTGGCAGCTATACGCGTAGGAAGTTTCATATTTTAAAATATGAAACTGGGGTGGACCTGTGATGCACGATTCTCCCAAAAATCCTTATGAAATATCAGTGTCGCTCAGCCTGATTCAGCTCTTTCATGCCTGTGTCTGGGACCAGGTGCTAACGAAATTAACTGACAGTGCTTTCAAGCTTAGACCCCCTCGCTGAGTGGGTTTCCTATGGAAGAACATTTGGGCAATGCATCTGAAGTGGGGCTAATTGATGTGTTGATTGATGCTTCCTGGTGACTGCGTTGTGTGAGTGAATTTGAGTTATGAGAGCTGAGGGGTGGCTTGTCATTTTTGTGTCTTGTTCCTCACACCTTCTATGGGAGCAATTTTGCCTTTCATGCACTTTCTTTTTGCATTGTCTCTATACTTATGAAACACCCCTTTGTGCCAATCTCCTTGGGCAGGGTGTGTGGTCACTCTCACCTCTCTATGACACCATGCCTCCACCTGAATCTTCTTCTTGGCTATACAGGTATGCAGAAAGTGGGTCGACTCGGGAAAGCCTTGTCTAAGTTCAGTTACACACTCCCAGAGTTGGGGATAAACCACTTGGTGGTCTAGGACAGTAAGGGGGTAAATGTAAAGGCCCTTGGGTCAAAGGGTGGTAAGAGGGTTAATACATGAATTCTTGGTGGAGAGCAATGGAAAGGTTAATGCTTCATACTTGGGGGTCTAGGGTAGTAAGGGGTTATTGTTTGAAATCTAGAGCAGTGAAAGGGTTGATGCATGGATGTCTGATGGAGAGCAATGTGAGGGTTAATCCTCCATACCTGGTACTATAGGGCAGAAGTAGGTTAATGTAAGCATTCCCTGTGGTTTAGGAGCGTGAAGGGGTCAATGTAAGAATCTCTGGTGGTCAATGGAATTGAAGCGGTTAATGTAAGGATCTTTGATGCTCTGGAGCAGTGAAGGGGTCAATGGAACAATCCCTGGTGGTTTAGGGCAGTAAGGGGGTAAATGTAAACATCCATGGTGAAGGGCAGTGCAGGGGTTAATGCTACATAACTGTGATCTTATGGTTACTCACCTCTACAGGATCCTGGGAGATGTCATTTTTCCTTCCAGTCATAGATTAGTTCAGGGAAGTAATGAGAGTACTGTGCAGCTGTCAAGCAAAAAGAAACATTGAAACCAACTGATCACATTGTCCATAGAAATAAATATGTTGCATCAGAAGTGGTGCATGTACCTTGCTCCAAGATGCATTCTTATCCAGATACATGGGTATCCAGAGATCGTCTACGACTAAGAGTGTTATATGCTCAAAAGGCGTCAAGTGGCCTTGTCTCTTTGCTGCCACTATGTGATTTGTTTTGAAGCATCTTGGAATAAAGGATGTGATTTTATAACTTTTCTGTGCCTCTGGAATTTGGATGCTGACCATTTTGGGATCTCTGCATACCCATAATACTGTGTAGCTGTAACTGCATGGCTAAAAGGTGCTCTTTATGGCCAGGCACAGCGATTGAACAAAGTTATGTCTGATCAATAGCAGAGGATGAGAGGAACGCTTATTGGCTTCCACAGTAGAAGCTCTTATGATGAAACCTTACATATATGAACAGTAACCATACTTGTATATGGACCAATCACTCTTTCTGTCATTTTCCAAAGCTCTGATACTGCTGACAGTGCCTGAGACAAATTTTATCTAGTATAAGGGCAATGTTTTCCTCTGTATCTCTATACAGGGGGTTAGCTTGCTGCATTTTTCCTTGGAGGAATAGTTCAAGAGTCCTCCTGAATTAAACTTGCAACAGAAAGTTTCTGACACTTAAAGGGGTTGTCTCACTACAAGGATTGCTTTTTCTATTAAAGATCTTGCAAAAACAAGTCACTTTGCAATATATGTCCATTAACAGTATCCTACCTATTCTGAGATATCCCCTCTTGCATGGGCTGCATCAGCTCCTCAGGTCGCTATAGCTACAGACCTGTTTGATCTCTCCTGATTGGCTGCCAGCACTGTTTGCTATAGCTTCAGGCCTGGCTTCTACTGCAGCCTAGTAGAAGTCAGTAAACACGCCCCTGAATTCAAAGTGAAACCAAGAAAACAGGACTGAGGTGAGATGAATCAATGTAGTGAGACAACCCCTTTAACAGTGTGCTGGTATAAAAGTAATACTGGCACCAGCCTCCTGGTAGAAATGACAGCTGGGCTGGAGTTTCATCGGGCTGCTGGCAACCCTATGTGAGTGCTATAATGCAGCTACATTAGATGGAAATTAATGGTCAGAAAAGTGTCCTTAGACTATTACTATCTCAAGGGAGATGGAATACAACCCACTACCCTGCAGAGACCAGGGAATCATACAGCGCCTTATCTGTGAACATAGTACAACTTGTTGCCTACTACCCTACAACAAGCAATCTGATTACTACTTATCCTGCCTTATCTATGCCTCCTAGGATACAAGAGAGCTATAATTAAATCATTAAATCCTCTACCCTCTAGTCAGGGGCGTACTACCGGGGTAGCAAACGTAGCAGTTTCCCCGGGGCCCGTAAGCTTAGGGGGGCCCGCGCCCCGTGGCAGCTGCTACTGCGCCCGCTACCCCGGTTATGCTGCTCCTGTGCCCGCCGGCAGTGAACTTAACAGTTCACTGCAGCGGGCGGGGAGCTGAGGGGCCCGGCGCATACTGCCTCTGAATGCCCAGGCCCTCTGTCCCGGGCGTTCAGAGGCAGCGCTGCCTGGAGATAGTAGAGCGGAGCGACGCTCGCTTCACTCTGCTACTTCCCCTGCCGGCTCTTTGTGATCACGTGGGCGCGCGCGGTGACGTCACATCACCGCGCCACCCGCGCTAAGCAGAGAGACTGCAGCGCGGCGCATTATGGGAGCGTGGACCGAGGTGAGTAAGTTATTTATTATTTTACCTGCCCCTAAGCCTGCCTGTATAACCCTAAGCCTGCCTGTTACCCCCTAAGTCTGCCTGTATACCCTAAGCCTGCCTGTATACCCTAAGCCTGCCTGTATACCCTAAGCCTGCCTGCCTTTATACCCCCCAGCTTGCCTTTATACCCCCCAGATTGCCTTTATACCCCCAGCCTGCTTTATAGCCCCTAGCCTGCTTATACCCCCTAGCCTGCTAGATAGTCCCTAGCCTGCTAGATAGCCCCCCCAGCCTGCCTAGATAGCCACGACAGCCTGCTTAGATAGCCCCCCAGCCTACCTAGATGGCCCCCTAAAGGCTGCCTATATAGCTCTAACGAAGAGAAACAAAAGCGATGTCCAGTCTCGAGGTAAACAATGGAGAGTTCTTTATTTCAATATAGTCGGTGCAGAGGGTATATAAAAAGACGTGGCGTGCAAGCTTGCACGCCACGTCTTTTTATATACCCCGCACCGCTATATTGAAATAAAGAACTCTCCATTGTTTACCTCGAGACGGCATCGCTTTTGTTTCTCTTCGTATGATTCATGTCCTGCAACTGAGGACGAATTATCCAGCCGAAGTTAGGAGAAGGCAATCACGGACTGACCAGTGCACTTTCTGCCAATCAAGGTGAGCTGACATCCTTACTAGTTTATATAGCTCTAAGTCTGCCTGCCTGAATAGCCCTATAGCTACCGTGAAGCCTGTCTGCCTATATAGCCCCTATAGCCCCCTAAAGCTTGCCTATTTATATAGCCCCCAAAGCCTGCCTGTCTACTTATATGAGGCCCCTTTAGCTACCTAAACCCTACCTATGTGGCCCCTATAGCCCACCTAACCCCTGTCTACCTGTATGGCTCCCTATAGCTACCTAAACCCTGCCTGCCTATATGGGCACTCTATTGGCTACCTAAACCTTGCCTATTTGGGGCCCCATATATCCTATCTAAACCCTGCCTACCTAAATGGACCCCATATAGCCAGGGGGGCAGGTGCTGGAAAAGTCAGGATTCTAAAATATTTGTGTCTAAATCTGCAGGGACAAGTAGTCGGGAGACGTCATCATGAAGGTCTGGACCGGATGCAGAACAAAGGGGAAAGTCAACGACTTGTCAGAGAAACGTCACCTGTGAGTCACAAGATGTAACTACAGTGTAATCACTTATATGTCTACAGAGTCTGTGTACACTAGTATATACCACTATATGGTCACTGTATGGTGGTTATATACAGTCTGCAGAGCCAGTGTACACTGTAGCTATTACTATATGGTCACTGTATGGTGGTTATATACAGTCTGCAGAGCCTGTGGGCACTGGTGTCTACCACTATATGGTCACTATATGGCGGTACTATTGGTCTTTATGTACTGATCAGTAATAGTGTAGGGGTATTATTCAGTCACTATGTGGTGGTAATTTGTGGTCATGTTCTGGTGGTATAATCAAGTCCATATGTAGTAGGGTTATTGGTAATATTGGTTTTGGTATAGTGGGATTTGTTTGGTAGCAGTATGATGGTGATATGTAGGGTGAGGTATTTGCCCCTTGTATTATCTACATTATCTAACAGCATGTCCTGGTACATGGTCGTGGTCAGGGAGGCGGGCGAGGGGAGGGGAGGGAGGGGGCCCCATCCAATAGTTTGCTTTGGGGCTCTGGCTTCTCTAATTATGCCTCTGCCTCTAGTGACACTAACTTACTCTACACAGGAAAGCTGACAAGTGAGTACAGGATAGGTCGGCCTTTTGTGTGTGTTTTAGTGACTGGTGTTAAGACTTAAAGGGCATGTTCCCACGGCACCACTTTGTGGCCGGTTTTTCAAACGGTTTGCGTTTTTGCAAACCGTCTGAAAAACCGGACACAAACTTTTATATGGGGCTCTATCAAAAACCCGTGTAGCAGTCCCCACTGCACGGGTTTTCCGCCCGACGGCTTTTAAAACCGCCACCCCTCCCCCCTCCGAAAATCATTCTACATGTTCATTCTTCTGCCCGGTTCATTCTTCCGTCCGCTAATCGCGGAGAAAAGCTGTCCTCCCACGGCCGTGTGCACGGCACAAAAACCGGACAGATACCGGTCGGATAACCGGTATTTGTTCTGTGCTGTGTAAAAGGGCCCAAAATGGTTGTCTCACTACAAGGATTGCTTTTTATGTTAAAGATCTTGTAAAAACAAAACACTTTGCAATATGTGTCCAATAACAGTGTCTTACCTATTCCTAGATATACCCTTTTGTATGGGCTGCATCGGCTCCTCAGGTCGCTATAGCTACAGACCTGTTCAGTCTCTCCTGACAGGCTGCCATCACTGGTTGCTATAGCTACAGACCTGGCTTCTACTCCTACTCTTAGTGGAAGCCAGTAAACACGCCCCCGAATTCAAAATGAAACGGAGAAAACAGGACTGTGGTGAGATGAATCAATGTAGCAGGGGCGTTGCTAGGGTCCTAAAACATCCGGGGCTCGGGCCCTTTGTGTTTTTCTGGGTAGGGCTGGGTTCACACGACATTTTTTACGCCTTATTGTGAACTGCGGATGTTTTTTTACAGAGAAAAACCTTCTGTTCCTGTCACTAATTTTCTGCACATTCCACACAGATCCCGTCCATCTCCTCAGCAGTCACTGTACAGTAAAAATCACCAATGACAAATTTACTTTTTCAGAACTTCTCACCTTCATATGACAATACCCCTAAACAGTCACCAAAACATACACCGATACATGGAGCAAATCTACCAGACAAGTGATTGTTACTAAAACCCTCCTACAAAACCAAGACCCAAAACTATTACTACTTAAGGCTCAAATAATCCTGCCAGACCCTGACCAAACGCGACCCCCACATGTGACCATCAGCTGTACACAGGCTCTGATTACATATACCACCGCCATACAGTGACCAGATAGTGGTAGATACTAGTTGTATGTAGACTCTGCAGACATATAAGTGATTACCCTGCAGTTACATTTAGTAACTCACCGGAGACGTCTTTTCTGATCAGCGTCGTTCACTTTCCCTTTTCTTCCCCATCCGGTTCTCACCTTCATGCTGATTGCTCCCAGCCAATACTTGTCCCTGAGGATTTGGACACAAATATCTTAGAATCCTCACATTTCCAGCAACTCCTTAATTATAGGTATAGCAGTCCCCTCAGTTAGGTATATAGGGGCACTGAAGCAGTATATGGGGCCACAGGCAGGTATATGGGGCCACAGGCAGTATATAGGGGGACACAGGCAGTATATAGGGGGGCACAGGCAGTATATAGGGGCACTGAGGCAGTATATGGGGGCACTGAGGCAGTATATGGGGGCACTGAGGCAGTATATAGGGGCCACAGGCAGGTATATGGGGCCAAAGGAAGTATATAGGGGCACTGAGGCAGTATATGGGGCCACAGGCAGTATATGGGGGCACTGAGGCAGTATATGGGGGCACTGAGGCAGTATATAGGGGCCACAAGAAGGTATATAGGGGCACTGAGGCAGTATATAGGGGCACTGAGGCAGTATATAGGGGGGCACAGGCAGTATATGGGGGCCACAGGCAGGTATATAGGGGCACAGGCAGTATATGGGGGCCACAGGCAGGCATTATAGGGGCACAGGCAGGCATTATAGGGGCACAGGCAGGGATATGGGGGCCACAGGCAGGGATATGGGGGCCACAGGCAGGGATATGGGGGCCACAGGCAGTATATGGGGGCCACAGGCAGGGATATGGGGGCCACAGGCAGTGGTATGGGGGCCACAGGCAGTATATGGGGGCCACAGGCAGTATATGGGGGCCACAGACAGGGGTAGAGGGCCACAGGCAGGCATTATAGGGGCACTGAGGCAGGTAAACGCTTTAAAAACAACAACATTAATACTCACCTTAACTCCCCCGGCGAGCGCGCTCTGTCCTCTTCAGCCCGCGCTCCTCCGGCAGCTCCTCGGGCGCACGGCCTATGACGCGCTGTGCGCCCGAGGACAGGCAGCGTCGCGATGACATCACATCATCGCGACGCTGCCGGCTGAGGCGCACGGGGCCGCGGCGGGTCCTCAGCGCTGTGAGGACCCGGCGGCCTCGCGGTGTCGGACCTGCGGGTCCGACACTGTCTGCGGGGCAGGGAGCGCTCGCTCTCTGCCCCGCAGAAGCCCTCAGCTGTGTGTGCGTCCAGCGGACGCACATGCAGCTAAAGGGCCAGTCGGTGCTCCAGGCCCAGCGCAGAGGCCTGGAGCCCGGGAGACTCGGGGCACAGGGTGTTTTATTCGGGGCCCGAGCCCCGAATAAAACAGCCTAGCGACGCCCCTGCAATGTAGTGAGACAACCCCTTTAAATATTTTAGGATTTTTTATTTATATGAAAACAAAAAGTCACTTAAATAAAATGTGAAAAACACCACACTAAAAACCCCCTAAAATATAAAATAATAAATCTTACTCGCTGCCCGCTTGGTATGCCAAACCCTGCTATTTACGCTGTACTTTTTTTTATACATCATCTAGATTATAACGTGCTTTAATAAGAACCCATTTGCCTCTTTACTCCACATAATTACTGCATTCTTAGCTTTGCCCTTATATTATGATGATCTTTTATAAAAACACAGTGAATCAAACCCTTTCTCTAAATAGGGCATTTATTCCAGCGAAATTATTTCAATGGAGTTCCTATTTCGATTCTACATTGCCATCCATGTGTAACTGATTACAGCCTTATTTGGTTTACAAACAACAGCACTAATCATATAATTAAATGCTAGCATATAATATATAATCTGTAATTTTCCAAATATTACTCACCAGTTACATTGATTAAATTCCAGTCTTATACTAATAATCTGCAGGAGTCGCTGATTAAGTTGACGACTGTTATTCCATGCCAAGTTGGAGCTGAGCGCACTCTTAATTTGGTGATATTATTATTTTTTGCGCAGACTAAACTTTGTAAGGACGGTAAACACAACAGTAACACATTCACGTTGGAGATTATCAATGGACAGTCTAAGAGTGGTCTGTTTTTTATGCATAAGTGGCTTTTGGAAGGCAAAGCTAGACATTGCATAATAATGCTTACTTTACCTAAAGTGAGTTCAGCCAACAGATGAGAGGAGGTATGCAGCCTAGCAGGAAACCCACATCTCTGCAGAGAAGAAAGACAGAATTATCTCTAACTTGTTTACCCATGCAGCCATAGCACAGCACTTTCTGGACCACAGGACCTAGACTCAGTGCAAGTAAGGAAGCGAAATAAGAAAGAGGGCAAAATATTGACCTTTGTAGAAATAGTAGATGTGTCTGCATGCTTGGTTAAATCAGTGCAGCCTAAAAATATTCAGCCCTTAGGAAAATAAATCCTGATTTCTCAGTGTATGGACTCCAATGAAAGAGTTGTTTCGAAACCTGCTTCTTGTGCAGTAGCGTGAGAAAACAGAATATATTCCCCAGTTATTCCTATGGGGGTGATTCAGCCAGCTCACTGGAATATTGAATGTATGTATATCAACTTTGATTCAACTTTCTCAGCATTCTTAAACTTTTTGCATCCTTTGGGTTTTGATAATGTAACGGGTCAAGATACAAATTTGGAGAACTCATACAGAGGATGTTACATGGCCAAAAGTAAGGCTAGAATATCACATCCATATGTGTTCAATGACCTTCTAAATCTATGACCATTAATAATCCACCATCCTCTGAGAAGTCCTTTCAAAAGAGTTTACAACATGGCTACTGAGATTTGCATCCAGAACATCATGACTGAGGTTGAGCATTGATTTTTAAACATAAAGCCTGGCTTAATTGGCATTCAGTTCATTCTAGGTAAACTCAGTGGCTTACAGGGGTTGTGTCATATAGATGAACCTATTATGGAATCTGCTCATCATGAAAATGAGAGGAACGTTCATGTTCAGATATCTTTTCTATGAGCTTAGAGCAGGAATACACTAACATAAAGTGACTCTTATGTTGGCATAACCAGGTTGTCCATGTAAAACATTGGTTTGCTATCATCCAATATTACTTTACTGTACACTTCTGGAACAGTAATGAAATTTCAACATGGTGTTCTCCTATAATGGTCCTTTTTGCAATGTCAAAATGGGGTGGTCCCATAATCATCCTCTTTGTAATTCTAAAAAGTGGTTTTCCCATAATTGTCCCCAAAAAGGCGATGCCCATAATGAAATGTCCCATTTCTCTATTAGATCACAGAAAATATAACAATTATTTAATTAAAATGCTCTTGTGCCTAGTTATTAGACTCCTTCTCATAAAAAAAAAAAAAAAGTGAACACAGCCTAAAGCGAGCCATAAACTGTATATTAGTGTTGGCTGAACCATCTAATGTATATTGGGGCTTTCCCACCTTTTCCCTGATGTTGGGGGAGAGAAGTATTGGGCATTTGGATTTCAACATCCAAGGTGATGAAAGAAGCCTGACAGCTGCTTACTCTGCTTTTTCAATTCAGGACTCAAGCATGTAGCTCAAGTGCATAGGGATGAGGAGAGGTAGCTGTCTGCCAAATAAGCAGCTGGCAGCTGTCTAATGAGCATGACCAGCCTAAGGGTGCATTTACACGGCAGTGGACAAAAAACGGTCGGTTTAACCGACCGGTATTTGTCCTGTTTTGCGGCTGTTCCCACGGCCGTGGGGGGGGACGGCTTTTCTGCGTGATAAGCGGAGAAAAGCCCCCCCCCCCCCCCTTCACATTCACATGCACAGATTCCGTCCGGAAACCGAATGGAAGATTGTGCATGTAGAATGTTTTGCGGCTGGACCTCGGGCGGAAAAACCGCCGGACGGAAAACCCGTGCAGTGGGGACTGCTGCACGGGTTTTCCAAAGAACACCATTGTGCACCACGGTTTCTCAGGCGCTCTGCAAAATCGCAAACGCCTGAAAAACCGGCCAAAAACCCGGGGAGTGGGGACATGCCCTAAGGGTATGTTCACACGGTTTATTTTGGAGCACATTTCGCAGCTCACTGCGCTTAAGACGCGGGGAAATGCGCCCCGTAATTACGGTAATCGATAGCTCTCATAGAGAACCATAGATTACGCTTCCTCTCCCCGCTCGTACCATACGATCGTATTGTACGTGCGAGGAGATAAGTGACACGTCAATTATTTGTGGCAAATACACGCCCCGAGTAATGAATGTCTTTGGGGCGGTGGGCTGCCGTCCCCCCCGTGCCTCGGGAGTACATGCGTATTACCGCGAGCTCCCAAAACACACGATACACTGCGATGCTTACTGTACGCGCCACAGCACACTGTTTGAACATACCCTAAGGCAAAAAAATATATGTGTCCTATAATAGTCAAGCTTACAAATTTGTTACTTCACCTATATTTTTCTTACTTAGAATATTAACTGAAATCTGCTAAATTACTTAAAATGTATCGGATCTTACCAGAAACTTCTACCTGACACAAAAAGTTTCTTTCAGATCAGTGAATTGGTAACAGACAACTTCACAATTTGTACCTTTATCCCCTAAATATAGACCTTTATCTTTTATAAATAGCCCAAATCTTGCTATTTTCAGGCTAGATCCTGGCAAATGTCCAAATTGCCAGAAACAATCTACCCAGTCACGGTTCATGTATACAGTAAACTCTGTGTATCATGTTTGTGAATGACTTAAGGGTCTCTAATCACGGCCTGTAAAAAGAAAACATTTTCATGAATTACATATAAAAGGGCTCGCTCACAGGCAGCCACCGGGCCCATTAGAGCTAACTATGCCTTTACTTATAAGAAAATGACTCAGCAATCACATGATGTTTCAGTGCCAGAATCTTGAAGCAAACTCATTGAGCATATGTCATGAAACTTCAGGGAAGAATGTATGATTCATGGCCATTTCCTGTGTCTTTTTGAGAGTTGGAGAGAGAGAAAAAATAAGAGAAAGAAAAAAAACCTTCAATGAAATGAAAGAAAGATTTAGCAGCATGCATCCAGCACTGTGGAGTATAAAAATATTTGAACAAGGTCATATGAGATGAGCTTCATATCCTGTGCATAGAAAAACATCCATACACCACGCAGATGGCGTACAAACTTCATGGAAGCTTCGGATGATAAGATAGAATATATCTTATCATCCGAAGCAGAGGAGAGACGAGTCCCACTAAATTGTATTTTAAATACTGTAAAACGCAATACAGTTGTAATAATTCTACAGCTAAATATAAGTACATTAGAATAAATTAGCAGTACAACATTATTGGGGTTGGCACATGAAGACAAGCTACAGGCAGTCCTCGACTTACACCATTCCAACTTACATCTGTCCCCTAGTTACAAACAGAGACTTATGGGGCATGCTGGCACTTGTAGTTCCATGTTCCATAGCAGATAGTAGCTGTGCAACGACAAGTTCCATCATGCCACAACAGCACATGAGGTGAAAATGAGGTGAAATCTTCTTAACAGGGGCACAGACAGCAAAACAAATGTAAAAACCCTTCCCTGCACTATCCAAAACTAAAAAAAAAAAAACTTTTGTTCTGGAGTTACATTTAGTAAATATCCCTTTTCCGACTTACACACAACTTCAACTTAACAACAAACCTACAGTCTCTATCCCGTTCGTAAGCCGGGAACTGCCTGTATATTTGAAATGGCTTAGAAACACATGCAGTGAAGCTGGTGTGCCTTTATGAAATCATAATAATATTCCCGCTATATAAAGCATTGGTGTGGCCTCATCAGGAATACGCTGTTCACTTCTGGGTTCCAGCTTATAGGAAGAAGGAACTAGTTAGAGAAAGCAATTAGGAGAGAAGTACAGCAGTCTGATATCTGTGTAGACTGTGTGCTTGTTGAAGGACAATCAATATAGGATCCATAGAACAACAGCACACCATATAGGACAAACTGGTTGGTGAATATAAATGGAATCTATTACATCTCCAAAGCGAGCTCCACATGTAAATGGATTTGTGATATACAGCCAGTGATAGAGATAGTGACTTTTCCGTCATCGGACCTTAATCATACTAATGTCACCAACTAGAGAATAATTGTCACAGGTGCCCGTGACCCTCATCCGGGTCATCCACCGGCGTATTTCACTTCATGCATTTCTGTGCTACGGCCAGCGTTCCCTGCTCTTAAGAAGTACTAGCGCCTGTTTGTGTGTCACAACATAAGGAAAGCGACACAACTGATGAAGGTCTTGTTTGGACCGAAAACGTTTATGTGAATTTGATTGGTCGCTTATTTGGAATCATCATAAAATTTGAGAATAAATACCATTATTTTCTATGTAATTGGGTGGGTATATATGTATTTGAAGTGTTATTTTCTTTATACCCAACACTAGTGATCAAAAATTGTAAGTGTGCCGAGCAACTTATATTGATCTGTACCACGCTAAACCTCGGCCGCCACCGCAAGCAAGTCACGTCGGGGGTAGCAACCTGGTAGACTCCCACCGCAGCAAGTCCATCCCGCTTTGCGGCGGGCTCTGGTGAAAACCGGGACCTACTTAGATTCCGCTCCCTGGCGTGGCTTACACCATAGCTTGCAGTGGTCCAGTGGATCCACTACTGCGGACCGTGACAATAATCAGAAACTAGCAGGTCAAAATATGGTGTAGTGTCCCCTGGGATTTTAAACAGGTTGGTTTTAGATACTTTCAGCACCAAATCACGGGCCTCCAGCTTAAACAAAGATGGGGACAACTGGGTATCCGCTAGTGCAACAGGAACATTAGATGTCATTGACAAAGGTCTTTTCATAAAGAACTGAAATGTCAATGATGAGTGAACTCCAAGAATAAATGACAACTGGAGCCATATCCGCTCTCCACTCTGGCCCAGAAAGGAGAATCTGAACACGCAACTTAATAGGACAAGAGTTATCCTCATGAGAAATCCTGTTGAGACCTTGATAAAAAAAATAAAAAAAAATTGCCAAACTAGAGGATAGAAAGAGCAGGTTGCTCTAACAGAAGATCCATGAAGTCTCCTGAAATACTTCCTGTGAAGTAACAATTTTGCAGCATCTTCTCCTATAACTTTGTGTTGTGTTGTTCCTTTGTTATTCCTTCTAGAAAATTATCACTGAATTGGATGGGTGTTAACATTGCAAATTTCATATGGACAGACTCTGTCAGCACTGATTGGACAATGTCAGATTATGCAGGTACACACCCCCAACTGGTGACACCCACCTGACTGATTCAGTTATACATTTCTAGGAGAAACAATAGGGGGAAACACACAACATAGAGACCTAAGGACTGATGATACAGAATTAATATTTAATGAGGATTATGAGCATTTACTACAACAGACATGTCAGGAACGGCTACAGGTTCTCTAAAATTGTGTTTCTTATCACTGAAGTCAAGCCAATATGCATTGCAGTAATGAGTAAAGTGAATGTTAAATAATGTGATGTTTCAGGTAGAATACCCTGAAATAGAGCACGAAAAAAGTAGCAATCATGTTGGAGAGAAGTAAATGTGTAGGAGCAGCATGTCAGCTGCTAGTAGGGTAGCGGCACTGTTGTGGTTGATACTTTTATGGTGCTTCCAAGCTTCTTCATTTGGAATCATGTCTGAAGGTTTTTTTCTTCCCGAAACCTCACATTCTTTGACCTGGTTACTGTACTCATTGATGTGCTGTATATTGACTTGTTTCAGTGATAAGAAACACAATGAAGAGCAACCTGGTAACTGGAGTGTTGTTCTTCTTTTGCAGTTTGGGTATTTGTGAAGCAGTGGTCAGCCTCTGCTCTGGAGTGAGCACCCACCTGAAGACACCTTTATAAGAGTTGTGCTGTCTGTACATGAAAACTGTTTATATTGATAAAAATTCCAATGATAATGCAGATGTGAACACATCCTAATTTTTTTTTTACACTTTTATAGTCTATATAATAGTGCAAAGCTATAACCACAATTCTGCTGATCGGTATTGAAAAGTCAACTAGCTTTTTCTCAGACAGCTCATAGGAGTTTATCTGAATATCTTTAATGCAGGAGGACAGTTGTTCCTACATGGAATCACTGGATAGTGCTGGGTGGAAAGGTGACACTTCCCAGAATGAAAATCATTAAAGTAAGCGCTTAACAAATACAGTACTGGCAAGGAATGTTGGGTGATTTCAGCTCTGAGGACTGCAGAATTGTAGCTCAGCTTTTGGTTATAATGGAAATTTTAGCTCTTGATCGATAATATACACTGGCTAACATTTAGTCTGAGAATTTAGAATGGCTTCAACGGTGCACAGAAAAAAACCGCGGCAACAATATAATGTGACCCAGAAAAGTTCAGCACTCGAACATGAAATTAATTAGTATTTATTAAATTTCCATAAAAACAAACATCTTAGAGCGACATGATATTCCACCTCTTACGGGTTACAAGGCGCTCAAAGATCCTAGAGCCCTATCTATCTCAAAAAGAGTAAGGAGTGGAATAACTTGTCCTACTAATATATTTATTTTTACTAATTTTTGTTTTATGGGAATCTAATAAATACTAACTGAACTTTTTTGGGATTAAGTGATATAATGCACTTACAAAGTTGTGCACTACTTACAGACGTGTACTGGCTTCCACTTAGAATGGAAACCATGACACAAAGCTGAGTCCATAGCAGTGGGGACCCTATTGTAAGAGTACTCTCTTTGGGTGTCCATTATTTAGTGTACAAAAATAGTGCTGCATACAACACTGTTTTACTTGTTCTATGTAATGGAATCTGCACGGAGCATACAATACAGATGTGAAAAATTTTTGATGAGGTTTACGTTGACTATCGTCTTTGGGGGGTGATAGTCGATATGGGGCAATTACAATAAGTACCCCGTGTCGATAATGATTATCCCCCGATGACCATTAAAGTCTATGGGAGAGGAAAAAACCCTTTCTTTCTTACACCCAAAAACGGGGGATGGAGAAGTGGAATTAACATCCACAACGTCAAATGGATAGTGTACTTTAGGAAAACACTTGGGGTTATAAAACCCACAAAAAAAAAAATCACGACATTCACTATCCCTTTCTTGCCCCAACGCATGCCCCTTTAAAACCTGCATCAAAAAAAATTTAAAAAAAATGCCAGAAGGCAGTAGTAAGAACCTCATTTTACTTGAACGGACATTGATATACTGTCCTGGAACGCAGATGGGGCCCCCAAAACCTGTGACCCAGATTAAAAAGTCCCGGAAAAAAGGAGTCTTTCAACCACTATTTTAGTTGAACTGGACTTGGGACTATCTGTCCTGGGTCACAGCAGGGCCCCCAAAAACCTGCAGGGCCCCCAAGATTTAAAAAGTCCCGCAAAAAAGGGAGTCTTTCAACCACCATTTTATTTAAAATGGACATTGAATATACTGTCCTGTACCGCAGAATGCCCATTAAACCTGTCTGACCCACAGATTAAAAAGTGCGGGGGAAAAGGAGTCTTTAAACCAGCTTTTAAAGTTTCACTGGCATTGACTATATCTTTTCCTGTACCGCAGAATGACCCTGAAATTTTGACCACGATCACAAAAGTGGCACAATGCTATTTTGTCAGTGATGTCATTTAGTATTTTTTTGGTAATGACATTTGTTTACAGAATTTATTTGGGAAGTTTTATTTATAGTTTTTTTATTATCATTTTGTTTTTTTTTTTTAAGTGTGATTTAAATAACAAATACAAATGTCCAAATCCCCCCAAAAAAACTTCTTAGTTTAGAAGACATTTGCCCTCCTGGCTTCTGGAGTGTTAAGCCAAAAAAATTAATGGTTTCATTTTTCCTCAAATCTTCTTCAGTGATTTGGGACAGATCCCCTGGAGTCAAATGAGCGACCCCATAGTGATCCCGCCCAGAAAATTTAAGCCTCAAATTTTGCAATTTTTTTACAGCCTGGGGCCCTTTTTGCACTACTTAAAAACCTGTTTGAAATGTATACGGATAAAAAAGGATTTTTGGCACCCCAAAACAAAACCCCCGTGGTGATACAAAGTTGCTGGATTTAAAATTTAACTGCAAGGTGGCTTTATCAAACAAAATGGGGCTGGGCAAAATTGAAAAAGAAAACTATCTGAAATGTATACTGATAAAAAAAGTGGGGGTTTTGCACCTAATAAATGGACCTAAGTTTCTAGGAAAAATCTTATCTAAAATAGGCAATGCAATGTCCCTTAACACAGTTTTTGGCTGTTTAAAAACCAGTATCCTTTTAGGCTTTTGTGTTCGCCCCCGGGCCCCCCCCCCCCCCCACCGCTCCTCCCCGTGGATTTTCAGGGTAGATGTCTTTTAAAATTCTCTGCCTAACTACCCAAAATCGGCAAATCTTGATCTAATAAGTTTAAGGATCAAGCTAAAAGTAGAGTGTCTCTGTGAAAAAAATAGAATAATTTTGCTGAGCTGTTTTCGAGCTGTTTGGACAGGGAAAAGTCAGTCCCCCTGCTATGGACGCTGAACCCCACTGATCATGAACAGGAAGGGCTGTTCTATGTAAACGAGGTCATGTGATTTTTCCCCAAACGCAACCTACACATCCCAGGGCATGGTCAACAACATTCACCCTGCTTATTCTGTAAAAGGGTTTCTGGCGCCAAAATGACAGGGAAACGCCGAAAATGGCGCGTATTAATAGATTTGCACGATTTAAACCCAAATTATGCGGGATCTAAAAAAATCCGATCAAGTTAAAAAACCGTGCCGATTTCAACTTTGTCGATAATAAAGCTAAAAACTTGTGAAATCCCTTTCCCTTTAAAATTTTGTAGAAAAAAGTTTTATGTAAAAAATATACAAATGTGGAGATACCCTTCGCTTATGGGTGAATGTAGTATGGGGGGTGGCAGTTGCCCCGGTGTCCTTTCAGCCCAAAAACTGGCACAGCGCTGTGCGCTCGATGTATGAGCAGACACACTCCAAAATTAGGTGCATTATAAAGCACCCGCAGCACTTGGTAATGGGCCTAAGATGTGGGGAGGCTGAGGCCCCCTTACCACAACCCTAGATTCTACACATTTATGACTTTAATACAAAAAAAACAGGCACATTACTGCTGGAACAGGCAGAGCACTTTAAAAGTGGTTTACGTGAATTGGCGCTTTGTAGCTAGAAAGCGCTAAATCTATGACCCGCAGTAGAATAGGTTCATAGATTCAGGTGCATTCTACACTACTAATGCGCGCAATAAAACTGGCGCCCATGTGCCAAAATTCATACATGGCGACCTATGTGTAACACTACTAAATTCAGATTATACAGCATTCTACAAGTACCATCAAGAATCAAAGGCTAAACCTCGCAAAATATACCTTAAATGGTGCCATAGTGGCTGACAATCCCATAGAACTCTGTAAGCAAGAAGATGGTGAATTGAAAATATTTTGGATAAGCTGGTTCTATGTAGGATTGTTAGCTAAGGGATTTAACTATAGGGGATGCAGAGATAGTAGTCACATCTGATCTCCAGTGACTAAGGAGGTCCAAAGTTTCTCCTGCCCCTTAAAACATGTTCACGACATTTGGCTAGGATTGAGGCTCATGAGAGAACCCACTGACATCCGACCAGAAATGCAGATTAATCGTGGATTCATAACACATTCTCATATTCCCGAAATAGTCTGCGCAGAATAATGACTCTGATACAATCTATAGCATGTTTGAATTGCCGCAGATTTTGCAAGGAAAAGCTATAAATTGGCTCCAGTGATATCTAAAACACGTGTCAATCTGCCGACCAATTTCCTGGAAAAATCTGTTGAATTTTCTGAACAATTCCTGGTGGATTTGCCTAACGCAAACTCATAGGCCATGTCCCCACGGCAAGGGTTTTCGGACGGTTTTTCAGACGGTTTGCGGTTTTTCAGACCACCTGAAAAACCTGCCGAAAATGAGGGACAATGGTGCTCTATGGAAAACCCGTGCAGCAGTCCCCCACTGCCGGGTTTTTCCCTTTTGGCCAGGTTTTGCCCCCCCGCGGTCCGCTCAAAAAATCATTGAGCATGTTCATTCTTCCGTCCCGGTTTTGAACGGATATGAACACCTCAATGGGAGGGGGGAGGGTTTTTTTCCCGCCCCAATTGCGGAGAAAAACCCCCACCCCCCCCCCCCCTCGTGGATGTGGGGACGGCCGCAAAACCAGACAAAAAAAACGGGCCCTTTGCAAACCGGTTTTGGTTTTTTGTCCTTTTCCCCGTGTAAAAAGCGCCCTTTAAAACTGTGTAAATTTCCCAAAAAAAAGGGAGGGGGTTTAAATGGAAAACACTTTTTTTAAAAAGGACTTTGCACTGGGTCCCCAGGAGCATAAAGGGTAAACCCTCTAAAATCAGGTTAATGAAAAAAGGGAAAATTAAAAAAGTATAAAACTTTTTTTTTAAAGAATCTTAATAGCCCTTTAAATAGGGGTTTTTTAAAAATAACCCCCCGTCTTGGTTCCCCTTTTTGAGGTCAGAAAAACCCAATGTAAAAACGGGGTCTGTCAGCGCCTGTAATAGATTGTTTCCCATTGTAATGTCAGAAATAAATCGGGCGGGTTTTCTTTGTTTCCCTTTCACATATTTCCCAAAAAAATTTCTGTCTTCATTTAAATTCCCAAGTTTTTTCCTTCCCAAATTTTATTGTGTCCCATAAAACACTTCTAACATCTAAATAAAAAACTATTTCCCCAACCTGCAAAAAACTTTTTCCCCGGGAGCCCTTTTTTTTTTTGCCTGCTTCCGGGTGCAAAACCATGCCAATTTTGTTGGGGCCCCCAAAGACTGTTTTTCCAAAGGGGGCTTGGCCCTTTTCTCCCCCTTTTTGGAAAAACCCCCCCAAAAGCTTATCATGGGAACATTTTTCCATTCATACTCTCCCCAAACCCAAACTCAATTAAAAAACCATGGGGGAATTCCCTAGGGTAAACATCATTTTTTTTTTGGAAATTTGTTTCTTTAAAGGCTTTTTTTACTGGGTGAGGGTTTAAAACTATTTTTGTGTTGCGCAAAGGTTGGAAATACTTGGGCTTTTTCCCAAAAACCTAAAAACACTTTTTCCCGTTTTTTTTCTTTATTTTTTTTGTAAGGGGTTTCAAAAGATCCTTTTATTGCTACAGAAGCCCATAGGTCCATAAACACAGATGTAGGAGAAATACTGGCTATTTACCCCCACCTTTAGGGGGAGCCTAGGAGCTTAGGGCATACTTTATACTTGAGCAAATAATAAAATATTGGAGGTTCTTGAAATATGTTCAAAAAATGTACAAAACCTTTAATGAAATTTACATTTAAAAAAAAAACAACATACAAGTGGCAACTGTGAGCAAACAGGCCAGTCACCTATGTGTTTCAAGTCTCTAGTGGACTCTTGATCACGGTCTACAACTTACAGTAGGGACGTTGTAAAAATCTAAAATATTTTTTTTAAAAATATACCTTTATTATAAAAGTGTGGAAAAGTTTAAAGGGGAATTTTAAACCCAAAAGAAAAAATTTAAAATTGTGGACTAAGAAGAACAAAATTTTAAGTTTCCCAATTTCCCTGTCCCCCTTATTTTTTAAAACACCAGTTCATGAGGGATGTAAAATGCGGCCAAGTGTGGATGGTCTTCATGATAGGACAAGCTGGTCAGTGGTTGACCTGTGAGACGTTGAAAGGTCGGGGGCCCCCTTTTCCTTTTTTTGGAAGATTTTGGGGGTTTGTTTGCGGGGAAAACCCAACTTTTGGTGTGGAGTAGCTTTTTCCTTTTACGAGCAAATATGGGGCTGGAGGCTGAAATGTGTATTGTGGAATTGCTATACAGTGGGTCATCTCCCATACTTTTTGGCATGGGTAGGGGGTGAGAGATGTCATTCATATGGCTGACATGGCCAAAGAGTTTAAGGAGAAGGGAAAATTTTGGGGAAAATTTCATTTTTAAATTTTAATGAAATTTGGGGGGAATTCAAAGGCGGGGGGAGGGAAGGAGAACTTACAAAAACGTATGAAGGATGGTGTTGGATGAGGGGGAAAAATTTTAGTGAAATTTTTTTCAGTGAAAGGGAAGAGGTTCAAGTCTGGGGGGGTTTGTGTGGTTTGTGATGGGGCCCACCCTGGGTAGGGAACAGGTGAGCGGGGTCATGTTTGCCCCTCATGACCCTGAGCATTGCCTACCACCTTCCCTTTAAAAGAAACCCCCCTTTTAAAAACCAAAACCATCGAAACCAACCCCAATTTTTTTTTTTTTTTTTCCCCCCAAAAAAAGACAATACAAACATTTTTTGGAAAAATTTGTCCTTTTTAAATTAACAAACATAAAAATAATAAATAACAGTAATAAAAACCAAAATATTTTTAAAATATAACACTGTCCCCCCCCGGTTTCAAGGGCTCCAAAAAACCCAAACCCATTGGCTAAAACCAGTTCCCAAAACCCCCGGGTCACGGGGGCCCCCCGCCCTCCCGACCCCCCCCCCCCAACCCCCCAAATTTCCCCCACCAAAAAATAACCAAAAACCATATCTTCGCACAAAATTTGGGGGGACCAAAACCCGTTTTCTGGCCCCCCCCAACCTCACGGGTTTTTTTGGCCCAAACCTTCCCCCACAGGGACCCTCACTTCCCCCCCAGGCCACCGTGAAAACAACCGTAATTGGACCTTAACCCCCCCACCCCCCCCCCAAAAGGGGGGCCCCTACCCCGCCAAGCCATGGGTCCAAAAAAAAACTCATCACTTTTCTTTTTCCCACCCAAAACAAAAAACAACCCAAAAAAACCCAAGGAAAGGGAGGGTGGGGCCCTTCCCCTTCTTCCTCCTGTGCATCGCCCAAAACTCCGGATAGGACGCGGCAAAAAATTAAAAAACCGGCGCCCTAGGGTGTCGGGAACGTCATTCCACTCCCTGGGGTCATGCGGCTCCCCCCGTTACCCGGGGGCTGCGAAACCGCACTTTCCGGGGCTACGCGGGGTTAAGGAAGAGCCTGGGGGTGAGACTTTTAAAGGGGTTTTTGATAAATAATCTAAAGCATGAGGTTTACTGCCCTGATGCCTGTTGTATGGCCTTTTTTGAATTAAATTTCAACCCTTTTTGGGGGTTGGGGTAATAAACAAAAAGCTGATAAAATGAGTCTGGTGGGGGAAAGGGAATAAAACAAAAAGGGCTGAAGTAGTTTTGGGACACTGCTAAATTTTTGTACACAAAAGGGGATATATTGGATTTATTGATTCTTTTTTGCCCAAATTTTTTGGAAAAAAAAGGGGTCAACATTTAGCCTGGGTTTCCTGTGGAGTTTATCAGGGGACCCAAAGGAAAAGTTTTGAAAAGTTTGGGTTGCTCCCAGTTTGTTTAAATTTTGTTTTTGGGAATTTTTTAAAAGCAATAGCCCCCCCCCTTTTGGGGGGTACCCCAAACCACCCAAGCTTCTGTGCCTTATATGTGATCTGAAACCATCAAGCATTTTGCTCAAAGAAAAGACTAATGATCAGTGTTATAGCTATAGCGGGGAAAAAAGCAAAACACAAAAGGGGGCCTCGGGTACTTGGGGGAAAGCCCAAATCCCCTATAAACCACAGCAGAAGAAATTTTAATTTTTAAATTACTTTGGGGGTCAGTTTTTTACAAAAATTTTTATTGGGGGCCCCAGGAGCTTTTTATTATGCCAAGGGAAAAAACTATAAATGTAGAAAGCCTTTAGCAGTTACAGGGGGGGTTTACTCAGGTGAAAGGGAAACCCCGTGCCTTTTCTGTGGGGACAAAATTTAAAGTTGGGGTGGCTTTTTTTTTGTCTGCACTATGGGGGTTAAATTGGGATATATGGCCCAAACTTTCCATCCCTTTTAATTACTGCAACTTTTTAATGTTGTTTGGGCTTCTCATTACTAGGTGGTGGAGGCCCATTTTGTTCTGGGGCCCTATGAATTTTAGTTAAGCCTTTGGTTACTATTCTGTAAGGGACACTTTTTATTTTTTATTTGTTGGGGTCTACCTCTATCTCCTGAGTTTAACCAGTAAATTGCAATAAATTTTGGAAAAAAAACAAAACACCACAAGTGATAAAAACAAACTCTGCCCCTTGCTACTTTTTCAGTCTGCTACTGTACTTTCTGCAAAAACCCTTGGGTGGTAAAAAAAAGGGTTCTACTTTTGCTTATTTTTTTTCGGCCCCAACTTTAACCACCCTGAATTTTTTGTTGAAATTAAAAATTTCCCAAAATTTTACTTTTTGCTTTTTTTGCCTTTTGGGGCCATTTTCCCCTTTTTTGGGTTTAAAATGGAAAAAAAAAAAAGCCCCTTGAAAAAAATTTGGACGGGTTAGGGAGCTGACTTAGTCCAAGTTATTTTTAAAAAAGTTTGTTTAAAAAGGGCCATGAAGTGTGTGTATTTCTAAGCGTACAGAATGCATGTGTAATATTATGAAAGTGCTATGTGTAGAGTGTGCATGATCCTTAAAAAGCAAAAGACTTCTGTGCAGGTCTCAGAATAATGAGGTGGATACAGTTTGTTTGAAAGGGATGGGGGTTTTCCCCCTTTAAAGGGAAAGCAAAATTTGCCCTTGGGCAAAAAAATTTTTGGGGGCCAAACAAATGTGGTTGTTTTTAATTTTAAATAGATTTACACTTTACTGTATTTCTGTGAATATTGAATGTGGAGGCCTTGTTCTGTGTTAAGAGTTAAGGGTGGGTATAGACCAATGAAAATATTTCAAAAATTATCCAACTGGTATTTATCAAAAATATATTTGAACGTTATAGTAAAACTACTACTTAAAGGAGAGCACCATTCACATTCCTGTTCATAGTTTTACTTCCAGGCTCCTTAACAAACTGGCAAAGGGAGATTGAGATTCCCAGAGGCATAACTTGAAGTCTCTGGGTAGTGTTGAGTGAACAGTAAAAAGTTTGAGTTCGATTAGAACCTTGAACTTTTGTGAGTTCGGTTCGAAGTTCTATTCGAACTCGAACTTCGAACCCCATTAAAGTCTATGGGAGAAGATGTTCTGGTTAATTTTTATACCTATACAGGTGAGGAGAAGCTGGAATTACCATCCATAACAGTAAACTGGATACGTGGAACAACTTAGTGAAGAAAAATTGGCTCTAACAGTGACAGAAAAAAACTGAGAGGCTACTTCATTCCTTTCAATGACTAACTGAAAAGATGAGGACAGCTTGCAAGCAGGGGCGTAGCTATAGGAGGTGCAGGACCCTGCATCCTGAGGGGGACCAAAAGCCCCTTTGACACATATGAGATTTGGAGACGGTGTGTTATACAATTACTGAACCCCCAAAACTGCAAAAACTGAACATTTGGGCACTGAGTATGATTTAGCAAATCGAAGCACACTATATATATAATATATCCATGTATATGAGAGTTAGGCATTATGTGAGCCTGCAAATGTATCCAAATAACAGCTTCTGGGTGTGGAAAAGATGCAGCCAGCAATACCAAACTCCCTAACTATTGCTGTCTATGGAGAGGAAAATGCTATCTAACTAACTAAAATCAGTCTGTACAGTATAGAGAGTGAAAAAACACTCCAGTTCTTAGGGGCTTGTTCACAGCTCAATGGCTGAACTAAAATGAACCCAGAAGCTAGCAACTCTGGCATTTATGCTAACTGGGAAAAAGATCACAGGTGATAGAGTGAGCTGAAAATGGCATTCACAAGGCAATACAGCAAAATATATATAACAGGGTCATGGGATTTTAGCAGCCAATGAGAGCCCTACACCTCAGCGATGACGTTTTAGACACTTATCTGTGCTCTGCAATGATTGGATGGGCGGCAAAAGTGCAGAAAGCCGCTGAAAACTAAACTGAAAATGGCTTCGAACTAGAACTAGAACTTTATTTGAACGAACAGTAAAATGTTCGGTTCAGTTCGAGTTCTAAAACTTCGAGAAGTTCTGCTAGAACTTAACTTTTCTAGAACAGTTTAATCAAAATCTGTATCTTTAACTACCAAGTGCCATTTATAATACTGGTGTCCTCTTACGTGGCAGAGGACTTTGTATGTGTATATACGGTAAGTCATCCATGCCAACAGTTCTGCTTCTTCTGAACGACTCCTTGAAAATGGGGCATGAATGGGCTGGGGTTGTACAAGTTCCACTCCCCAAATGGGCATTCCCGGTCAGATTGGGGGTGTTACATAGGTGGGGCTAAAAGCTCACAGAATCAGGGGGTAAAAGTATGGCAAGAATGATGTAGGATAAGGAAATTACAGTCTGAGTTATTTGTACAGCACTGAAGAATATGTTGGTGCTATGTAGGCAATAGAAAATAAATGCACAATGAGTGAAGTGTGTGTCAGCTTGAGTAGGCGAACCGCTACCCACTTCCGATGATCTCTGAGTTCTTTGACCGACTCCAGGGGGCCAAGGTGTTTTCCAAATTGGACTTGCGAGGGGCCTATAATCTCATCAGAATTCGAAAGGGGGACGAATGGAAAATGGCTTTCAATACTTGAGATGAGCATTTTGAATACCTTGTGATGCCCTTTGGGCTTTGCAACGCTCCAGCTGTTTTTCAGGAATTCGTCAATGACGTCTTCAGGGACCTACTATACATCTGCGTTATAGTGTATCTGGATGACATCCTGCTTTTTTCTCCAGACATTCAAACCCATCAGACTCAGGTGCGCCAGGTTCTGAGACATCTGCGGAACAACCGTCTATATGCCAAGCTGGAGAAATGCTGGTTCCACCAGACCAACCTGCTATTCCTCAGGTATATAGTCTCTGATAAGGGTCTGCAGATGGATCCTGCTAAACTCTCTGCGGTCCTGCAATGGCCCCGACCTGTGCTATACAACGCTTCCTGGGCTTCGCCAACTATTACCGGCAATTCATTCCCCACTTCTCTACTCTGGTGGCCCCCATCGTGGCCCTCACTAGGAAGAACGCGAACCCGAGATGTTGGCATCCGGCAGCGGAAAAGGCGTTCACCGAACTAAAGACTGCCTTCTCCTCGGCGCCTGTCTTGGTCCGGCCAGACCCTGAGAAGCCTTTCTCCCTGGAGGTGGATGCCTCTTCCATGGGGGTAGGGGCGGTTCTCACACAGAAAAGTCCCAAAGGCAAATCTCTCACATGCGGGTTCTTCTCCAAGACCTTTTTGCCAGTGGATCTGAATTATGCCATTGGGGATCGGGAGCTGTTGGCCATCAAGTTAGCCCTGGAAGAGTAGCGATATCTGCTGGAGGGGGCCCGTCACCCAATTGACATTTTTACGGATCACAAGAAACTCCTATACCTTCAGACGGCCCAGCGTCTAAACCTTTGCCAAGCCAGGTGGTCGCTCTTTTTCTCACGATTTGACTTTCACATTCACTTCCGGCCTGCTGAGAAAAATGTCATGGCTGATGCCCTCTCTCGTGCCTTCGATGTTGTCGGTGAAGAACCTGTATCTCAGCACATTATTTCCCCTGAACGGCTGGTCCACATGGCTCCTGTAGACCTTCAAGGCATCCCTCCGGGCAAGACGTATGTGCGTCCGGCACTCAGGAAAAGGATTCTGGAGTGGGGGAATAGTTCCCTTCTGACTGGCCACCCCGGAGCACGGAAGTCCTATGCTCGTATCTCTCGGCACTACTGGTGGCCGACTCTGGCTCAAGACGTCAAGGACTTCATTCTCTCCCGTGCCACGTGTGCTCGGAACAAGGTCCCATGCCATAGGCCTGCAGGTTTCTTGCTGTCGCTGCCCGTTCCAGAGTCTCCATGGACACATATAGCCATGGATTTCATCACGGCCCTACCCGCTTCTTTGGGGAATACTGTCATCTGGGTGGTCACGGACCGGTTCTCAAAGATGTCCCACTTCGTGCCTCTTCCCGGTCTTCCATCTGCTCCTCAATTGGACAGCCACTTCTTCCAGCATATTTTTCATCTGCATGGGTTACCCTCGCACATCATCTCCGATCGGGGAGTTCAATTCGTATCCCGATTTTGGCGTGCTCTGTGTTCTCGTTTGCAAGTCAAGTTGGGCTTCTCATCGGCCTATCACCCTCAGACCAATGGACAAGGGGAGAGAGTAAACCAGATTTTGGGGGAATACTTGCATCATTGTGTGTACAGACATCAGGACAACTGGGCCGAGCTGCTTCCCTGGGCCGAGTTCTCTTAAAATCATCACGAAGTGGATGCAGCTGGTGTCTCTCCATTTTTTATGGTCTATGGCCGCCACCCATGCCCCCCCTCCTCCTGCCTATGGCTTCGGAGGTTCCTGCTGTGGATGACCAAGTTCGGGATATCAAGGCCATCTGGCAAGAGACTCTGCGTGCCCTGCTCCGGGCCTCTGCTCGTATGAAGACTCAGGCAGACAAGAGGAAGACCTGCTCTGACATTCCTCCCATGCGACAGAGTTTGGCTTTCTTCGAAGAACGTGTGCCTGAAGATTCCCAGATATAAGTTGGTTCCAGGGTCCTTTCAAGTTGCTTCGGCAGCTTAACCCGGTGACGTACAAGCTGTGCTTACCTCCATCGCTCCGGATCCCGAACGCTTTTCATGTCTCCCTTCTAAAGCCTCTGGTTCTCTCAGATGAATGCTTCGCCTTCCCCGGTAGCAGATTCTGCGGACATCTTTGAAGTAAAGGACATCTTGGCCATGAAGTCCATCAAGGGAAAATGATTCTTCCTGGTTGATTGGAAAAGCTTCGGCCCCGAAGAGAGATTCTGGGAGCCAGAATCGAATATTTTCAACCATGACCTCATCCGCAGGTTTCTTCAGGCTAAGAAGAATGGGGGCCCTAAAGGGGGGAGGGTACTGTCACGAGTGGCGCCGCGGTTCGGCGGGACGGTCCACGGGCGCACTCGCTTTACCAGCTTACCTGACTGCGCTCCTGTCCCGTCTTCTTCCCCTGCCGTTCGGTGCGTGCGCGCGTTCATGTAAATTTAAAGGGCCAGTGCGCCGGTAATTGGATAATTGCCAGGCGCTGACCCTATATATTGGGTTTTGCCACGTCACTTCCCTGCTGGATCTTTGTTGTCCCTGAGCCTTAGAAAAAGCATTTTTGTGTAACTCGTCTTGCCATGTTATTGACCTCTGCCTACGTTTCTTGACTCTGAACCTTCGCTGCCTGCCCTGACCTGCCTGCCCATCCTCGACTACGATTCTTGTGTTACGATTTGGTACCTCGTTGCACCTCGGCCACCAACGCAGGCAAGTCGCGCCAGGGGTAGTGACCTGGTAGGACTCCATTGGCCGCAAATCCATCCCGCTTTGCGGCGGGCTCTGGTGAAAACCGGGACCTGCTTAGATTACGCTCCCTGACGTGGCTGTTACCATCGCTTGCGGTGGTCCAGTGGATCCAACTCTCTGGCCATTACAGTTGGCACCTATTTTTCTGTATTTTTCTCTTATTGTATTTGTGGATATGTTTATGTGCACTAAATATCACTTGTATCCCATTTGTGATCCCACACTGCTACATATCCACCAGCGACACAGTGAATTCATTTCAGATGGGACCCCATCCTAAGCAGGCTCACTTCTCTGCATCCAAAGATTATTCAGGGGTATGTAGGATCTGTTTATACTCTGTTCTAATTAAAAATAGTCTGAGGACAGATGGGAGGAGTGCATGGCTAAACTACAAACAGATATTCATTCAATACCATAAATCAAAATTGATCAGCACCTCCAAACATTGCATTAGGGATCCTGCTACAGATTTTACACTGGGGCCAAGAAGCTGAAAGTTACATCTCTTACCATGAAAATCGATTATAAATTTTATGCATGGCATGTCATGCACGGATGTAGCTGCTCTCTGTCATGGCTTAAGGTTGTGGAGGGACCCCTTCTATTTACATGGACTTCCCTAACAGGTCTTGTAAAAAAGAATAAATTTGGACATTAGCTTTATAGTATTTAATAGCATAATCAAAGTCAATTAAGGTATTATAGACTCTCTTAGTTATTTCTTCCAGTAGTTTGATCTAATATTAACTGTGGAAAAAAAAAGATGACGTACTTGTTGAAAGTAAACACAATTTTCCTTTTAATATCTGCACTGGTAAAAGTCGCTTTAAAAATAGCCTAATTATCCATCATTATAGGGCCTGCCATTACCCTTTTAAATCAGCCATCCATTATTTTGTACGTTTCTTTGTAGCGGGGGCCATTTTTCTTAGTTTTTTGTGATGTCGACTTGTTAATTCTTTTTGTTCCCAGGTCAGAAATTTAATAGGCTTTGGATTTGTAATATGTTCATCTGATTTGGCTTTAACACTTTAAAAAAAAGATCCACAGGTCTCTGCTTCAGTTCTGAACTCGTTTTATTTTGTGCAAAACCTGAAGTACAACAGAAATACACTACATACGAGATGTATAATGGGAAGGGGGAGAATTTGGCTTCAAGACTTTGTGGCGGCATACGGGGCAGAACTGTCATTTTTAAGGTTCCACCATAAAATGCTCTCACACAGTACTGTATTGTTCCTAGAGTAGAATCGGATGAAACATGCCAATCTTTTTTCTCAAGGATTCTGTAGGACTGTATTTAAAGGCGTTTTCTCATTTCAAAGTTTCATAGGATGCATGAATGAAATAATGCTGCTTTGCCCTGTCACTTCCTGGTCAAGCTGTCTGTAATTAGCATATGAACTCTGTGTATTCAGACTTCTCTGTTTATTATGTTTATTAGTCTAGATTAGATAAATTACCTTCTACCAGGACAGGAGAAGCTGCTCAGCTAATGTAAACAATAGAGTAATTACTGTGTAAGGGACCCGTCAGGGGCGCACGAACAGACACAGACAGTGTGAGGCCCTGACACTGGTCCCAACCCCTGTCCCTGCCTTTTGGGTGCCCGACTCCTTAATAGGTCGGCCCAACCAGAAGACTGAGCACTATACTGAATAGTGTGAAAACACAAGACGCAGACATAACAATACAAATACAATATGGGAACGTCAAGCAAGCCAAGTCGGTAAATATCAGGAACGCAGTACAAAGTCAGAAGGCAGAAGAATAAACGTGATCCAAGCAAAGTAAGGTAACCAGGGAGGCACAGAATAGAGTAGGTAAGTAACAGACAGAAAAGGACCAGTATAACCAGCAAAGAGAGGAGACAGAAGAGCCCTTAAATACCTTCCAGGAGAACTAAGGACAAAGGCAATAGGAGGAAGAAACAGAAGACCAGATAGGAAGGTAGAGCTGTCAATCACCAGGATCAAGGAGCCAGGTTAACCCGTGGAGTGCTGGAAGATTCCTGGCCTAGGCGTCGGTCAGGAATCAATCAAGATAGCAGGGAAGAAAACCCAGTTCACACTAGTGAACAAAAATGTAAACACTATGTCAAAAACCACGGCTTACGTCGCAACGGCCGTGGCCGGCGACCAGAACTCAAAGCTGGGGTTCTTTCTGGCATGATCATGACAGTACCCCCCCCCCTTTATGAGGGGCCACCGGACCCTCAACAGACCCTCTATGTTTAGCAGAATGGACCTGGTGAACTCTTTCCTTTTCCAGCTTGGGGGCATGTTTTGCAGATGAGACTCGGAGGCGGACATACTTTGGTCTGGTTTGGCGGTTTTTACTAGGTTTTTTGATTTTTAGTTGGGCGTTTTTTAGAGTCTTATGACTCCTAGCCCAGACTGTGCACAGTCGATTAACGGCGGTTTCTATTCTTGTTTTATCCCCTGCACTGGCAGAATACCAGAGCCGGAAATCATCCCCACAGAAAAAGGCGAACAGCGCCATCATCAGGCCGGTGTGGAGACCGATTATCAGCAACGTCCCCATCACAGACATAATTGAATTCAGAATTACATTCTGACATATCATGAGCATTAATCACAGCACACACCAAGGGATGGACCACCATAGAATGAGAAACACATGAGTCACCCCATTTGATCAACTCAGTGGTCCTCTAGTTGAAAACAGGATTATGGAGGCGGAGCCAAGGTAACCCAAGAATAACCTCTGCAGCGAGTTTCTCCATGACAAAAAACAAAATCTTTTCTGTATGCGAACTCCCAACATTCAAAGTGACCTCTGCGGTACAAAATTTTATTCTTCCCTCGGTAGGGAGTTAGAATCTACACCTGAAACCCAAAAGGGAGAACACAGAGGAACAAGTTCCAAACCCAAGGCTTTAGCAACAACCATACTGATAAAACTGGCAGCAGCACCCGAATCAATCATGGCATTACAGGCAAGAGTCTTGGAACTAGAAACCAAGGTTACGGGTACAAAAAACTTGTTGTTTACATTAGGAGGTACCTGTACATCCGAGTTTCCTTCCTGGAAATCGCTCCGACGTTTGATATTACCTTGGGGTGATTTGGGTCTAATCGGACAGTCTCTCAGGAAATGGTCAGGTTTCCCACAAAGCGGTCAGGTAGAAGCATCTTAGATTTATAACGGACGTTAGGATCCACAAACATAGGGGCAGGTAGGGACACAGACGGGGCAGAAAGTCCGGGTCCCAGGTTAGGTATGGTATCCAGATGCTGCGAGACTTGATTAATAAGCCCCGCCATGCCCTGAAGCTGAGTTGCCAACTCGTCCAAGCGATCAGTGACCGACAGGCCGGTACTCATATTGAATCGCCGGGAGAGTTGACTTGGGTATGGGCTGGTTATAATGTAAGGGACCCGTCAGGGGCGCACGAACAGACACAGACAGTGTGAGGCCCTGACACTGGTCCCAACCCCTGTCCCTGCCTTTTGGGGTGCCCGACTCCTTAATAGGTCGGCCCCAACCAGAAGACTGAGCACTATACTGAATAGTGTGAAAACACAAGACGCAGACAAAACAATACAAACACAATATGGGAACGTCAAGCAAGCCAAGTCGGTAACTATCGGGAACGCAGTACAAAGTCAGAAGGCAGAAGAATAAACGTAATCCAAGCAAAGTAAGGTAACCAGGGAGGCACAGAATAGAGTAGGTAAGTAACAGACAGAAAAGGACCAGTATAACCAGCAAAGAGAGGAGACAGAAGAGCCCTTAAATACCTTCCAGGAGAACTAAGGACAAAGGCAATAGGAGGAAGAAACAGAAGACCAGATAGGAAGGTAGAGCTGTCAATCACCAGGATCCAGGAGCCAGGTTAACCCGTGGAGTGCTGGAAGATTCCTGGCCTAGGCGTCGGTCAGGAATCAATCAAGAAGGAAAACCCAGTTCACACTAGTGAACAAAAATTTAAACACTATGTCAAAAACCACGGCTTACGTCGCAACGGCCGTGGCCGGCGACCAGAACTCAAAGCTGGGGTTCTTTCTGGCATGATCATGACATACTGTCTTTTATCTGAAAGATCAGATAACACACAAGCTCTCACTGCTGGCCAGGACCTGTGTGATGACATCACTCCCTGCTATCAGATAGAAACAAACAGCAGGGGAGAAGGAGTACATAGGTCGGTCACTTGGGAAACTAGAAAGCCCTCAGAAGGTGATAAAATAATTTGTAGCTTCTTAACAAAACAATGAACAAAGCAATATATTTGGAAAACAGCTTCATTTAGTGTTCCCTACATTTTGAAAGCTATTCTTTGTAGTGAGACAACCCCTTTAAATTGAACATATGGAGATACAGCTAAGGCCCTGAGAAATCCCTATGTTGTCACCACATGTGGATTAGTAATGTAATATTAAAGAGTATGCCATTATTTTGTTATTGTGGGGGGAGGTGGGGTTCCTTCTTTTGATCATGAGACTGAGGGGGGGCTGATTTAGATGAATTGGAACACAGTTAAATTCCATGTTGATTTTACCACTGTTTTCTTCTCTTGGTTGTGGGTATTGACATGTCCTTCCAGACTTCACTTTTTTGTCAATGTTTTTCTGCAGCCATGTTTACAAAAAATGGGCCAAAGTTTTCAGGTTATAACAATTTTATATTCCTGTCACAGTCCCAGACAGTTCTCTGGATCAGTGCAGTGGCCCCTTTATTTTCAGGATAGGTTGGGGTCTCAAAGGTTGGATCCCATGGTCATAAAATGATGGAAGGTTTCCCAGTTTACACAGTAAAAGCATATCACAAATGTTATGTGAACACCCCCTTATATTTTAGACTCTAGCTTTTCCTTTTCTTACTTCACTTCTGGACCTTTTTATTCTCTTCAGAACTCATACTCTGAGTAAACAATGGGTGTTGTTTACATTAGAATCAGCACCCCAGTTCAGCCAGCTCAAACCCTAAAAAGATATAGAAGGTTCAGATCTTGCACGGAATAACAACATTGTGAGTCCTTCCTTTTTTTTAATCAGAACTCATGTTTTTTTTCTTCCTTCCATGAAGCTTATACATAGCCTTCCATCACTGATTGCTATCTTGCCTATGGAGAAACCGATATCACAGCTCAGGGCATTTACTTTAATTTAGAACATTAACATAGAAGAAGTAGAAAAGGATAAACAATTGGTCACTCCTGTACTATAATGGTGGGTGTCATCCATGTCATTGTTTTTTTTATTTTTTTAGGAGAACACATTATCTTATGGCTTTGAATTTCTGAAATTTTAGTTCAAGAACACATTATTATTATTATTATTATTATTTATTTTCGAGCACTCTTGGTTCCAGAGCGCTGTACATTCATCACAAATTATTTAGATGTAGGAAGCACAAACAGGCACAGGAACTCTACTCTGTTTTTGTAGTATGACTTTTCTACTACTAAGTATATAGTGAATAGCTTGTCCCTGCTATCTCTGCCATTGGACAACAAATTAGTTCATTTTAAAGGGCATATGCAAGTCTATAGTATTAGTATGCCAATGTCACAATGCACGCCACAGTCCCCGCTTTGGATTGTGGACGCTTTGGATCTTTTCTCCTGACCCTAAGCTTCATCATGACCAGTGCTGCTTGTTCTCAGGCGCTTATGGGTCAACCACTTCTACGTGAAACTGGAGAAATGTGCTTTTTAACAGACCAGTCTACCATTCCTGGGGTACTCAGAGGAATGGACTGGAAATGAATCCTGTAAAATTGTCTGCTGTTCTTCAATGGCCACATAAAATAGGTCTTCAGGTAATCCAACGCTTCCTGCCAGCTATTGTCAATTTATTTCCCACTTCCCTACTCTGAAGGCATCCATAGGGGCTCTGACAAAAAAGAACTGCAACTCTGAACTCTGGCAACCAGAAGCAGAAAAGGCTTTTGCCCATCTTAAGGTTGCATTTGCCCCAGCACCCATTCTAACTCACCTGGATCTGGAAAAACCCTTCTTTTTAGAGGTGGATGTCTCCTTCGTGGGAGCCAGAGCTGTTCTCATACAGAAGACTCCTAAAGCCATGACTATTACCTGCATTTTTTTTCCTCTAAAACCTCCCTTGCAGAAAGGAATTATACCATTAGTGATTGAGAATTGCTAGCCATTAAATTGGCGTTAGAAGAGTGGCATCATCTACTGGAAGGTGCTCCTCATCCGATGAATATCTACATGGACCATAAGAGCTTCCTCTACCTCCAGACTGCGCAACGGTTAAATCTCTGGCAAGCTAGATGGTCCCCTTTTGTCTCTTGATTTGACTTTCTATTGCATTTTTAGTCTGCAGAGAGAAAGATAAAAGTAGATGCCCTCTTCGACTCCTCGGATATCGCTGGTCTCGATTTCACACCTCAGCACATGTTTACCTTGGAACGCCTTACCTGTGCAGTTCCCATCAACCTCCAACTGGTGTCATTCAAGCAAGCTATCCAGTCACCCATTAATTCGAAAATCTTTATTATTGATCTCACGGAACTATTGGTGGCCTAATCTTGTTCAAGATGCAAAGATTTTGTTCTCTCTTGTTACACATGTGCTTGTAATAAGTTGTCTTGTCTCAGGCCCTCCGGACAGCATCTTCCTTTTGCATGTACCTGAGAAACCATGGACCCATATTGATATGCACTGTATTACGGATTTACCGTCCTCTGCTAATAACACAGTCATTTGGTTAGTTACAGATCGTTTTTCCAAGATGTCTCATTTTGTATCACTTCCAGATCTGCCTACGGCTCCTCAACTCGCCTCCCATTTCTTCCAGCAAATATTCCGCCTGCATGGACTTCCTCTTTCAACTGTGTCAAGAAGAGAGAGGGAAACAAGTCCTAAGGAAGTATCTTCGAAATTTTGCTTTGCCTCGTCAAGTCAGCTGGGCCAAATTCCTTCCATGGCCAAATTTTTGTACAACAACCGTGATTCTGATTCTGCCATAGCCTCTCCATTCTTTGTGGTCTCACCCTGCCAACGTCCTCGGGTATTCAAGCTGTAGATATCCAGGTCTAAGAAATTTCCTGCATCTGGTAGGATACCTGTCAGTCTCTCCTCCTAGCATCTTCCAGATAGGAAGCGAAAACCTCCTCCTGTGTCCTGTCCTGGAGATAAGGTGTAGCTGTCTGCAAAATATGTCTGTCTCAAAATTCCCAGCCTCAATCTGGGTCCTCATCTCCTAGGTCTCAAGCAAATCAAACCGGTCTTCTACAAATTCAGTTTGCCTCCCCCAATGTTTCTCTGCTTAAGCCCCTTGTCCTCAGTCACTTCAATCAAGAAACCAAGACATCTCCTCTGGATGTGGACTCTAATGACATCTTTGATATCCCAGAAATTCTTGCGGGGAAGCATTGCAGAGGGATAGCCTATTATCTCATGGACTGAAATTGGATCGGGTCCAAAGAGTGGTCGTGGGTGCCCATGGAGAACATCAATGCTTCCAGACCTTATTCACAAGTTCCACCTCCAGCACACCCAGTGGAGGAGGTGGCTAAAAGGAGGAGGGGGTGCTGTCACAATGCACGCCAGGGTCACTGCTCTGGATCATGGATACGCTTGTGTCCCTGTCATAGTCCACGTACTCACTCCCTAGGGCGCGCTCGGATATTTAAAGGGCTAGCGCTCCGCTGATCATCAATCACCAGATTGAATACACCCCTGCCTGTTCCCTTTATACCTCATTGCACCTCTGCTGTCACTGCGACCTGGGAATCTCCCGCAGTAAATCCCAACCTGCCTTGCAGCGGATTTTGGTGAGGAGCTGGGAGGCTCCTTATACTGCGCTCCCTGGCATGGCTCACACCATGTCCTCACGGTGACCCAGTGGATTCACTACTATCAACCATGACAGCCATGTTAAAGGATCTTATTGATAGGAAACTTTGGATAAAAACCAACTCAATGACCGCAAAAATAGGTACCACAAGCCTTTAATAAGATCTCTGCACGTACTGCATGTTCCCTAGTTCATTTCTATTTCATAAATCTAAGATACTGCTACTTGTCATGAACTGCCATGTGGTTCCTGTTCCATCTGCCGCTGCTCTAATTTGTGTGACTTACAGCTTCTCAGCTGCAGTCTCTTCATTGTGCCCCATGTTCTGTCTATCTGCCAGATCTTTGGTGTTTTTCCTCTTGGGCGTTGGTGTGTTTGTGCTGTGTTAATTTCCAGTTTCCAACTTAGACTTGGCCTCTGACTTCTCCATTTGCCTGTTACCTGCCCTAATCTTCCATGTTTGAGACTGTCAAATAAGTTCATCTGACCTGTGCTTTGTCCAACTATGCTCCTAGCCTGGGTGCAACATTGGGGGTGGTGGCCTGAGAATTCCCTGCAGTTGAGTCCAAATGTATTATGGATTATAGGGTGAAGACCAGTAGGGTCCCTTAGATTCCACTCCTTGCCATGGTTTACGACAAAACTTGCTTGTGGCACAGAGGATTTACCTCCTGACTCTGGTGAGTCATTACACTGCTTCACTAAAATAAAGAGACCAATACTCACCTCGACACTCATCACCGTTCCAAAGTGGACATGGTGTTTCCCTAGTCTTCTGTCCAGACAGTGGGTGAAACTACACACCTATATTTTAATGGGTGTCATGTGGAAGAGTCCTTAGTCAGTCAGATGTAATCCACAGCACATCTTAGGGCATATTTGCAAAGTAGGACACTCTCCGGGTAGTTTCCTTAGTGTTCCCTACATGTACCAACCTCCGGTATTGCTTGACAGAGACTCACCATGAAACATCGTCCGAGAAAATCTGAACAAGTGCACCAAGCTATCTTACTTGTATTAGTCCACCATTGGAGAGTATCCTTATGAAGATGTTTCACCGTAACATATGTGAATAATATATTTCCTATTTTGCAACATACATCCTAAAATATGCTGTAGATTATATCTGATTTCTGTTTATATCTCTCTACTGTTTTCAGCTTGTTATCTCTGCAGCCACTTATTGGCTACACTGGTCATGTCCTATTGCCTGGCATCACCGTTTTTGAAGTAAACAGCTTTGATCTCTTGGTGACGTCAAGGAATGACACATGACTAGTGCTTAAAGGGCTTTTGCCACAATCTCATTTCATACCTCCTGCATCCAGCTCTTCAGCTCTGTGTGCTCAGAAGGGGGCGTGTGTGATTTGTTTGTATTGCATATCATGTGACCCAGCAGGATGACATCACCAGGCCTTTCCTCTCTCTAGTCAAATAAAGGTCTGTTTATGTAAAGCATTGTGAGTAGCTGAGAAGTAAAGTTTTTGCCCCCAGGTACAAGGGTCCTAGGTTCAAAAAGCTGCAGGAACCAAACCTGTGTTTTTTCTCTTTATCAATGCATACACCTGATTGAGGTTTCTTTTTATTTATTTGCACTGTTTGACTAATTACTAAAGTGTATAGAGGACAGGAGTAGAATGACAGCACCCGGGGTTTGAACACTCAGTAGCTGCCCGAGAGGAGAAGGGATGTCTGAGCATGTCTGACCAGGACAGAGGAGCTCTCAGCCCTGGTCGTATCCCCTGGAGACGAGCTGTAAACAATGGATCACTAAAGGAGCAGCTAAAACAAAAATGGTGCAGAATTTATAATAATAAAGAATGGTGAAAATGTTTGTTATTTCATTTGCAAGCTTCCAAAGTCAATTTTACTTCGTGGCAAAACCACTTTAAATAGGTCCCCATTCAGTTCAACAATGGTTCAACTGAAATCATAAAAAAAAATTGGCTGGTCCAGAACCTAACCCGAATACCCTCTCTAACCTTAACCCTAAGGCGGGGTTAAAGTTTTAATGGTTAATTTACTTTTTCTCAGTGCTCCTGGTCATGCAATGCCCAATTTGCTTACAATTGGATCCAATTTGACATTGATGCAAATCTAAAAAACAGTACTAGCAAAGGAGTTCCTATACTCTGGTGAAAATCTTGAAGATAAAGGCTGAAAGTGGTTTATTCTAGTGGTTAGTTGTGATATTGATCCTTACATCTCTATCCATAATATCTACCATTTTCAGAACAGAATACTGTAGGATCATATGCTCGATAGTCAGATGGAGACATGCTTTGTATGACATTACTTCTAAGTCACCTTCTTTTGTAGCTAACAACTTGGAACCTTCCCACATAGAACAAAGACAAGGTGTAACGCTGCTCAGCATCATTTTTGTGCTTGTCTAGACAATGTTCTCTGTATAATTCCTGCCATCAGTCTGACAATGTTTAGAAATCTATCATCTGCTTAGTTTGTTTATAACCAATTATTTATGTCAAGCTAAAAATATTATAATCTTCTTCTTCCTGCCCTTTTACAGTATTTTACTTTCTTCTAAACTAAAATGTAACAGTTTACTATAACGCTAACGTCATGACTGCCCCTGGTACTAATTTACTTTTTCGTACACACATCCTTGTGTAACCATCATTGCTTCACTTATTGCTACACTGGGTACCGGTGTCATTAGGTAAGATTAAAAAAGCAGAAATGTGAAAAACAATGATTTTCATTTCATATTTAATTAAACATGGGCAAATTACTTGCAGACTGCCGAGAGTGGTTTTCTAGTTTTGAAGGTCATTTGTTCTGAGTAAAATTAGGCCCCATGTACATGGAGCCTGTGCACGGGACTTCAATGCCCTCTATGTTCTATACAGGACTGCTGGGTGCCATAGGTATGGAGCTATTCACGTCAGGACCCACAGAGAAGGTAGCTAGAAGTTGGTTAAGCATGTGCAGGAATCATCTATGGAGGTCCCTTAGTGGCAGAAAGAAATTTATGGTTTGGATTTTGAGGTTGTGAAACCTATTGGAACTAGAGATGGGCGAATTTCTCAAAAATTCGATTCAGTGATTTCGCCGAATTTTCCAACAAAATTCGTTTCGGTCCGAATTACTTCGGGACGAATCGCGTTAAAAAGCAGCTATTTACAGGCTGCACAGAGCCTGCAGGGTGCTGTAGAACATTGTGCCGTGTTTAAATATGCAGAGGGAACTTGGTTTGGTCTTCATACAATGTTGTGTTTTAGTATGACACGCACATGACTGCCGCCGCTCTTAGAATCGCTTCACTATAATATTCCCTGGGCACTTAAGAGGGCAAAACTGACCAAAAAAATGAAGCGGGAATGTAGCCTGATAAAGTCATGCCAGCGAAAGCTGGAAAAAAACAAGCAGAGAGCTCAGGTGGCAACATCAGTGACAGATTGTGGAGGCGACGGCAGCAGCCACAGCAGCATGAGGTCAGAGAGTGGCACAATGACATTCTGGAGGTGGCAAAAACAGGAATAGGCCACAGAGTGGCACAATGACACAGTGTGTAGGATACGGCAGCAGCATGAGGTCAGACAGTGGCACAATGATATTCTGGAGGTGGCAAAAACTGGAGTAGGCCACAGAGTAGCACAATGACAGTGTGGAGTGCACGGAAGCAGCCACAGCAGCAGCAGCATGAGGTCAGGCAGTGGCACAATGACTTTCTGGAGGTGGCAAAAACAGGAGTAGGCCACAGAGTGGCACAATGACACAGTGTGGAGGGCACGGCAGCAGCCACAGCAGCAGCATGAGGTCAGAGAGTGGCACAATGACATTCTGGAGTTGGCAAAAACAGGAGTAGGCCACAGAGTGGCACAATGACAGAGAGTGGAGGTGACGGCAGGAGCAACAGCATGAGGTCAGAGAGTGGCACAATGACAGGGTGTGGAGGGCACGGCAACAGCCACAGCAGCAGCATGAGGTCAGAGAGTGGCACAATGACATTCTGGAGGTGGCAAAAACAGGAATAGGCCACAGAGTGGCACAATGACACAGTGTGGAGGTCACGGCAGCAGCAGCATGAGGTCAGACAGTGAAAGACTTTAAAAAAATAGGCCACAGAGTGGCACAATTACACAGAGTGGAGGTCACGGCAGCAGCAGCATGAGGTCAGGCAGTGGCACAATGACATTCTGGCGGTGGCAAAAACTGGAGTAGGCCACAGAGTGGCACAATGACAGAGAGTGGAGGTGACAGCGGAAGCAGCATGAGGTCGGAGAGTGGCACAATGACACAGTGTGGAGGTGACCACAGCAGCAACTACAGCAGCAGCAGTGTGAGGTCAGAGAGTGGCACAATGACACAGTGTGGATGTCACGGCACCAGCAACAGCAACAGCAGCATGAGGTCATAGAGTGGCACAATGACAGAGTGTGGAGGTGGGTGGCAATACCAGTCCCTGGTAAAGATGGTTGGTGGCAGATGGAGAAACTGTCAGCAGATGTGTGGCATCAGGCGGGTGGCGGCATCAGAATAGTGGCTGAGGCAGGTAGTTTGAACCCAGACTCATTTCTCACAGTTTGGGTGAGGCGTCATGGCTGATGTAGTCTGACGCCTCAGGCATTGGTGTGTGGAAATCCTGGCCGATCCACGCCTGATTCATCTTGACAAAGGTCAGTCGTTCCACATTTCCCGTGGACAAGCGGGTTCTCCTTGGGGTAACGATGGCCCTCGCCGCACTGAACACCCGCTCTGATGCCACACTACTGGCCGGGCAGGACAGCTTCTCCACTGCAAACTCGGTAAGTTGCGGCCACACATCCAGTTTGGCTGCCCAGTAGTCCAGTGGATCTTCTAACTGGGGTGGCAGAGTACTGTCCAAGTAGGCCACCACCTGTTGGTTCAGGGTCTGCTCCAGGTCCTGCTGCTGCTGCTGCTGCTGCTGGCGACTGCCCTCCTCACTAGGCAGGTGAAGGAAGCTGCTCATCAGTGACTCCAGACTTAGGTTGCTGCTGATGGAGCTGGTACTGCTCCGAGCCCCCCCCCTTCCCCCAACAGCCGCGTGAGCGCGTGAGCACTGAAGAACCCCCCCGGTCAGACCTGTCAGAGGAGGGACGATGCCGCACTTGGGCAGCGGCCAACTGACTACGGAGGATTTCCCTATAGTATTTGAGTTTGTCCTCCCTCTCAGCAGCTGGGAAAAAGGCTCCCATTTTGGACCGGTAGTGAGGGTCCAATAGGGTGGAGAGCCAGAAGTCATCGCTCTGCCGGATGGTGACTATTCGGCTGTCACTAGCCAGGCAAATCAGCATGCTGCGGGCCATCTGCACAAGTGACTCTGAGGGGCTCCCTGCCTCCATCTCCACTGTATACTGCCACGGTGCTTGGGGGTCATCTGCCTCGTCTTCCTCATCTCCATCTACCTCCTCCAGCTGCTCCTGCTCCTCCACTCTTGTCACCTGGGTAGAAAATCCACTCATTTCAACAGACAATGCTTCTGCTCCAATGTCATCCTCCTCCTCCATTTCAGTCCCCACCGAACTCATGTTGCCGCGAGATGTGGTCGCCACGTCTCCAGTCCCCTGCCCAGACAGATTTGTCAGCATCTGTTCCAGGACATGAAGCAATGGAATGACGATATTCATCCCGTAGTCCTGGCGACTGACAAAAAACGTGGTCTCTTCAAATGTCCTCAACAAACGGCAGGTGTCACGCATGAGTTGCCACTGGCTGACATCAAAGTTACACAGGGGAGTACTCCTGTCCGCCTGGATCATCAAAAAATCGTTAATGGCCTTTCTCTGTTCATACAGTCGGTCCAACATGTGCAGGCTGGAATTCCAACGGGTGGAAACATCGCATATCAGAGTGTGTTGGGGGAGGTCGTTCTGCCGCTGCAACTCGAGGAGGGTGTTCCTGGCTTTGTAGGAATGGATGAAGTGCATGCACAGTTTCCTGGCCATTTTCAGAATCTTCTGAAGATCGGTGGAAGACTTCAGGAACCTTTTCACAACCAGATTGAACACGTGCGCCATGCAGGGCGCATGGACCATCCCTCCTCGGTGCAGCGCGGACACCATGTTCCTCCCATTGTCCGTCACCATGGTTCTAATTTGCAGTTGGCGCAGAGAAAGCCACACATAGATTTCTTGCTGCATGACGCGGAACAGTTCCTACCCTGTGTGACTTTGTTCGCTGAGGCAAGCCAGTTGTAGAACTGCGTGACACCGCTGTGCCATACACATGTGGTATGATGGAGCAGTACTTGTGGAGGCTGAGATGGTGGTGGTGGTGGAGGAGGAGGAGGCGGACATTGGCGCAGGAGACGCAGTTTGACAACGTGGAGGAGAAAGCGCCGTCTCCTGTCCAAGTTGTTGGTGTGCCTGGGCAGGAATCACATTCACCCAGTGAGCCGTAAAGGACATGTACTGGCCCTGACCGTAGTTACAGCTCCAGATGTCTGCGCTGCCGTGCACCTTGGAACAAACCGATAAGCTCAAGGACTGGCCCACCTTCTGTTCTATATATTTATGAAGTGCTGGTACTGCCTTTTTGGAAAAGAAATTACGGCTTGGAACTCTCCATCTCGGCTCGGCACAAGCCATAAGTTCTCTGAACAGTGCAGAGTCCACCATTTGGAAAGGGAGGGACTGCAGTACCAACAACTTGGACAGGAGCACGGTCAGCTTCTGCACCTTAGGATGGTTGGACGCATACTGTTGTCTCTTTGAAATCGCCTCGCTGAACGACTGCTGGCGCCATGAGTAGCGAGGAGAAGGAGCATCTGGACCGGGAGATGATGTCAAAGAGAAATAGCTCCCTTCTGCAGAGGTGGTGGCTTGACTGCTGCAAGCGCATTCGTGCACTGGACGCTGCTGCTGCTGTTGCTGTGGCGGCAGGAGGGACCACCACATCTGAACCACGTTTCTCCCAGGCCACCGGATGGTGATGCTGCATGTGTTGACGCAGGACCGTGGTGCCAACGTTAGCTCCCTGGCCACGCTTCCCTTTCTGCCTACAGATCCTACATATACCCATATTCAGCTCCTCCGGTGTCTTAGCAAAGAACTGCCACACCGCCGAGTATTGGATTTTACCGCCAACGCTCCGCACTGAGTGACTACTACCGCCGCTGCCTCGCTGAGCCCCTGTGTCGCTACTTTCATGGACCTGCGAAGTGGGTTTTTTTAACCCGTGGCCGCTTGGCTCCCGACTTCACACTGCTGCTATCCTGCTGACTCACGGCCACACAACCCACTTGCTGGCTGCGCCGCTGCCTGACGCGTAAGCTGATGCCCTCTTCTCCTGACGATGATGAAGCCCTTGCCTCACCCGGCTCCCAAGTGCGGTCGGCTACATCATCATCTATTTGTGTTTCATCGTCACTGCTGTCCTCATCACCGGTCTTGGTATGCAGAGGCTGACCCCTCACAACATGACCTCCTATGCCACTCTCCACATCTATACTTTGCTGCCTACTGCAAGAGCAGGTGATATTGGGCCCATTTCTTCGCTGCCAAGTAACTGCTGACTGCCCTCCTCAAATTGTTCATCCTCGCTATATAATGGTGCTGAGCCCAGACCACATAGTAGATCTCTGGCTGAGGGAACCTGATGTGACAGAGGCGGGTTGAGGACAGGTGAGGGCCGCTGACCCGCTCCTGGGCCATGCCAACTAAGGGTTGTGTTTGACGTTCCCACCGACTCTTGGCTGGGGTTGTCAGATGTCATCTGGGAGGAAGTGGATGACCTAGTCAACCAATCAAGAACCCTTGGGTTGATGGTCAGCACACGGCCGCTAGATGACAGCGGCAGTTGTGGCCTCACCGAGTGACCCCGGCTGCGATGTCCCCTTGCTGTGCTGTGACCTGGGCCTGCTCCAGGATTGTTTGTGCCTCTGCCACTCGCAGGTGAAGAGCCTGCCACCTCTCGGTCTGACATACTGTTTGTTCTAAAATGTACAGACACTGTTTGATGAAGATATCTGTATATGATAAATACACACCCTGTATTTGACTCCAAATGAACCCAGTAACAAGCTTGGGTAACCCTTGGATATAAATTGCGCTCCACAAATGGCCAGGAAAAATTTACTTGTATGTGTCGTTTAAAAACACTGTGTATTTTACTGAATGTAAAAGCAGAAACAGGCTTAATTAACCTTCGGATATGAATTATGCTACAGGAAAAATGTCTTTTTTGGCGGTGAAAAAGACGGTTTCGTTTAGTCACCACAACAGCAGAACAATGCTTAATTAACCCCTGGATATAAATTGCGCAAAAGAATTGAGCAATCAAAAAACTACAAGCTTTGTAGCGTGTTACAATGGCGTGTTTTTTACGCTACACAGCAAGAGGAAAACTTGTAATTAACCTTCGGTTATGAATTATGCTACAGGAAAAATGTCTTTTTAGCGGTGAAAAAGACGGTTTCTTTTAGTCACCACAACAGCAGAACAACGCTTAATTAACCCCTGGATGTAAATTGCGCAAAAGAATTGAGCAACCAAAATGAAGTGGTATTTGTATTGTAAAAACACTGTTTCTTTAAATGAATACAACAGGAACTGGCTTAGATAACCCTTGGATATTCAATGTGCTGTGACATTAAAATGTATATGCAGCTGCATTGGACGCACACTGGACTTCAGTTCCAATACCCCACAAAATCAGAATTAGAACGTTAAGAGAAGCAGTCTCTGAGACAAGCTGTGACCCCCCAAAAAAATCACTGTATAAAAATTAGTTCTTTAGTAACAGATATCATTAGCAGCCATGGCAGCACCTTCCCTAATCAGTACAGTGAGAGCGGTATAAGCTCCCAGCGTCGCGCCCGGACATATATAGTGCGGTGACGTCACAGAATCCTGCCGGTCTCTGATTGGCTTCATCTCTGCACATGTCATGTAGGCTATGCCCTTCTTCCTCCCAGAGTGCTTTGCCCCATGTAGCGCCATGTGCTCGCAGCCATTTTATCAATCAAAAGCACACTTTGTTAACGCGAAGTACCCCAAACTTCGACTTCGTTCAGAACCGAAGTTTTCCTGAAATTCTAAACGAATTCCACTTCGTTAGAATCAATTCACCCATCTCTAATTGGAACCCATTCTTGGGCAACTCTAATTTTTTCTGAGATTCTCTTAAAAACCAGGAAGCAAAAGTAACAGGAGTTATACAAAACCCATCCTAAAAATAGTTGTTCCCAGGAAGTTGAGAGGTGATGCTAGGTGGATCAGGGGTGTTCCAAGGGTGGGATTAAAATTTTGGGATAAATAAAGTTGGCATCTATGTGTCATGTATCTTTGGGTCGGTTAGAGCTGACACCATAGAACGCCGGGTAATGTGGATCCTCTGGGCCACCGTGAGTATAGATGACAGCCGAAGTGCAGGACAAGGACACCGGGTATAGGCAGAGGTGACGGGTCACGGTGAGTACAGCCGTAGACTGGAGCAGAGGCAGAAAGTTCCTTTTATCCTGGAAGGTCGTATGTCATTGGACAGGTAAAATCAAGACCAGTGGGCGGGTGCGCCCCCTAGGGAGCATGTGCAGACATAGACAGGAACACAGTTAGTTGAGTGCTCTGAAACTTGGGACACATCAGGGACCGCCTGCATGGAGACAGGAATGCAGCAGCAGGTGCAGAGACACAGCCATGCCCTTGAGGACCGCAGCATGGAGTCTGACAGCAGCAATAGGTAAGGCGCTAGGGGCATAGCAGAGACACAGGCATGTCCACAGATTGAAAAAACAAACAAACATGAGGCATAGCAATGCCCGCAAGACTCGCGGCATGGAGTCTGACAACAGCAAACAGGTACTTGGCAAAGGGCATAGCAGAGACACAGGCACAACGACGGTCCACGACAGGGGCCGCGGTGTGAACCATGACACTATGTTCTAATCACTTTCATAAACAGATTGAAAAACAAACATGAGACATATCAATGCCTGTCAGATGCTAAAAGGACTTTTTGAGTCTATAGGGTCCACCATATGGTATATAAATGTGATCTACACATGCTAACCAAGCAGATCACTGTAACTATTATTCTCCTTTCCCACTGATGAGTCTGTATCACTGACAGACAAAACACATTTGAGATTAAAATATGGAATTTTGGAGTCCTTCGTGGGGATCATTAAGGGTACAGCTTGGTGGGATAGCGCTTTTCGAAACTGAAGGCTGAGTATAGGCTTAGGAGTTGATGCAACATTCCCACTATTCTCTTCCAAATAGAGAAAATATTGGACACCCAAAGTATGAACCACAGAATTTAGCAACACATACACTTGGCTATGGAGCAATATCTGCATTTTTTATTCAGATATCGAATGCAACTATGTACTGCTCCTAAACTTTAATGGGGTAAATCAAAAAATGTATATAAGTGCTTTCTATTTATTTATTTATTAATTAATTAACCATTATGACCACTAAGCATTGGGTGGTTCCCAGTGACTGTTGAAATATTGGCTTTGAGGTTTTCATTGTATCAATAAAGGCTAATTCTAAAAGAGATTTAATAATGCAGTAATTAGTCAATAGGGCCCTATGGGTACACTGCAGCAGTAGTGAGAACTAGAAATGAGCAAACAGTAAAATGTTCATGTTCAAGTCGAGCTTCGAACAGTAGTGGTGTTTGGTTCGATATTCGATTCAAACTCGAACTCAAACCCCATTAAACTCAATGTGAGAAGATGTTCGGGTTAATTTTTATACCTATACAGGTGAGGAGAAGCTGTAATTACCATCCATAATAGTAAACTGGATACGTGGAACAACTATGCGGTGTTATGTGAGTCTGCAAATGTTGCCAAATAATAGCTTCAGGGTGTGGGAAAGATGCAGCCAGCAATACCAAACCCCCTAACTATCGCTGTCTATGGAGAGAAGAATGCTATCTAACTAAGTTTTGATTCCCTAAGCTTGCTGTAAATCCCTCTAACTAACTTCCTAATGAATGTAAATGGCAGCTTTTCCCGTCTAAAATCGTTATAAACAAATCTTGTGCCTGCATGCAAGCAAGCATACAGAGTGTGTACAGTACAGTGAGTGAGCTGAAAATGGCATTCAGAAGGCAATACAGTGAAATATCTATAACGTGATTTTAGCAGCCAATAAGAGCCCTACACCTCAGCAATAACATTTTTGACACTTCTCTGTGCTCTGCGCTGATTGGATGGCTGCCAGAAGTGCAGAAAGGCGCTAAAAACAGGGGCGGGACTACAGGGGTAGCAGACAAAGCAACTGCCACGGGGCCCGCAGCACTAGGGGGCCCACCGAGGCCCCATAAACTCGGGCCCTGCAGCAGCTACTTTGTCTGCTAACCTAGTACTGTTCTTTCTCCGGCCGGTGGGCGCTGTTGTTAGATGTTGCTGCCCCTGTCTCCAACGTACAACTTTCTGGACGGTGGTGGGGGGGCGGGGGCTGCAGTCTTCTGTGGGCAGTGAGACAGTCAGTGTGTGACTGACTGCACTTCTACAGTTCACCACGTTCCCCTCCTCTCCAGTGGCATAGACACCAAAGGACAGTGGAGGGAGGAGGAGGAATTAGACACTTGGCCGTCTGAAAGGAAGAAAGGTCAGAGATTCCGCCTCCTGCTGCTCCCTGTCCCATGTGATGAACGTGTGAAGTCGGGAAAGAAGGTAAGGGGAGGGAGGGGAAAGCATTCCCAGTAAGCAGAACAGTCACAGCACAGAGTCCGCTCCACCTCATACTGTGCTGCAGACTGTTCAGTACTAACTTATGTATCTATACTTTGCTTAATGAGCCCCTGTGGGGTTGGGGGCTGGTGGCACCTATAACCCTGCCTATCTATATATACTGTCTGGCCACCATAACCCTGCCTATCTATAAATACTGTATGGACCCGATAACCCTCCCTATCTATATATACTGTATGGCCACTATAACCCTGCCTGCCTATCTATATATACTGTATGGCCACTATAACCCTGCCTGCCTATCTATATATACTGTATGGTCCCTATAATAACCCTGCCTGCCTATCTATATATTCTGCATGGCGCCTATAACCCTGCCTGTCCATATATACTGTATGGTCACTATAACCCTGCCTATCTATATATACTGTATGGTCACTATAACCCTGCCTATCTATATATACTGTATGGCCACTATAACCCTGCCTGCCTATCTATATATACTGTATGGTCACTATAACCCTGCCTATCTATATATACTGTATGGCTACTATAACCCTGCCTATCTACATATACTGTGTGGTCACTATAACCCTGCCTATCTATATATACTGTATGGCCACTGTAACCCTGCCTGCCTATCTATATATACTGTATGGAAACTATAACCCTTCCTACTCTATATATATATTGTATGGTCACTATAACCCTGCCTATCTATATATTCTGCATGGTGCCTATAACCCTGCCTGCCTATCTATATATACTGTATGGTCACTATAACCCTGCCTATCTATATATACTGTATGGTCACTATAACCCTGCCTATCTATATATACTGTATGGTCACTATAACCCTGCCTATCTATATATTCTGCATGGTGCCTATAACCCTGCCTGCCACGGGGAGGGGGGCCCCATCCAAAAGTTTGCTACGGGGCCCAGGCTTCTCTAGTTACGCCCCTGGCTAAAAACTATTAAAATGGCGTGTCGAACGCCATGGCGAACTCAAACTTTTACTCGAACGCACAGTACAAGGTACCGTTCGAGAAAATTGAGATATTCGACTTGATCTCAACTTTTCTTGAACGATTCGATCAACACTAGTGAGAACACAGAGGGAATGGGTAGCCGGGCACAACATAGCAGAGGGCCAGGACATGGGATAAGTGTTAGCATAGGCCTAGGTGGAGTAAGCTAACTACAAAGCTAGGAAGAAGTTTTGGGGGTTGTTCAAGTCAGAGGGAGTAGGAGGGGTGTACCGTGGATAAAAAAGTCCAAAGATGGGATGGAGCTTAAATTCATCAGTAATAGCCCATCTGCCATTGTAAGTTGAGGTCGTTTTGGTGGATGTGTGGGGTTTTTACGGTCTGTCACGATTGCAGTAGGGAGGTCTTGCAGGACATTTATATTTATATTTAAATAATAGAGGCCTTCGAAGGTATGGTACCCCCCGGGTTAAAAGTGCATTTTGAGTTAAATGATTTAGGGGTTTGCCCTTAAGGGCTAGTGCGGGGGAATTTGAAAGTTTGTTTGAATTTTCCATGGAGTTTTTTGGGTAAATTATTTCCATTGTGGCTGAGGTGTGGTGTTTGGTACTGGTAATTGTAGAGTGTTCTGGGGAAAGGGCCTCCCGGGTTTTTTTATGTTGAAAAAAAATTTTTAATTACATCAATATGTTAGGGCCCAGAGAACCTTAAGCAGTTACATGTCTCTACAACTAGGTGGAGTACAGCAGGGGGTTTTTTTCCTTTGTTTGGGTATGGGCCCCAAAGGGGTTGGTCACAGGGGGGGAAAACCCAGCAATTGTGGGTCAGTAACAGTAGTTTTGTTTGATCCCTTTGTACCTAGAAATGGCAAGGGTAGCTTTTAAATGGGCGGGTTTTTCCTGGAATGGTGGAAGTGCAGGTGGGAAGTCATTCCCACGTTCCATGCCTAGGTTTTTTAAAGGTCCTGTAATCCCGGGGTGCTATACGAAGACGGGGAGGGTGGGGTTCCTCCCCAGGTGGGAAAGGAAAACAGAGGCTGGTGAAAAAAGACTACCCCAGGGCTGAGGAAAAAATGATCGTGTTTTTGGTTACTGTCTTGGGTGTTTGGGGGGCCGGGGGCGACCACCATAGAGAGGGTCTCTACTGTGTTTTGGGTTAGGGGGTAGATGGGGCAAGGATTTCTGTTTTTTATGTTTGTTGCCCTTTTACTTTTAAATATCCCATTTAAAATAAAGCTGGCTGAGGCCATTTTTAGAAGTAGGGCCGGTGTCGGGGTGTTGGGGGTGGGAAATCCGCTTACCAAAGTGCCGATCCCGTGATCTAAACATGACCTCCAGCACAGTCCAAGAAAGTGTCCTATCACAAAAGATGTTGGTGGCCCAATTTTTGGTTTTTTTTGGGGGGTTTTTTGGGCAGGTTAAGAAAAAATTTTGGGTACATGGCTACCCAGCCGGAGTATAATCAGTGTAAACCCATTCAAGCCCGAGGGAAAAGAAAAACTATAAACCGCACTATTTCACACAGTCCCCACCAAAACCCCAGCACAAATTTTTTATCTGTTATGCAAAAGCAGGGGACCAATCTTTCATCCTGTGGCTTCCCAAAAAAAAAAAAGGGTTTCATAGCTTTTTTAAAACAAATTCCTCTAGTAAATTAACCCCCTAAAAGGAAAGGAAAAGCAGGAAAAAAGGCACTGCTAAATTTTTAAAATTACAAGCTTTAAATTTTTCCCTTTTGGGGGCCAGAAAAAAAAACTTCTTTTTTCTTTCTATGACCCCTTTTCCCTAACTTTGAAGTTTCTGAAAATGATTAATTTATAGGCACCGGCCATATGTGCTAGAGAGAGACTAATGCCGGCCAATCTGTTTAGCTTTAAAGGAACACGGGGGTTGCAAAATTTTAAAAGTTAAAAAAGGGCGTCTGTTGTGGCTTGCCCTTTTAAAAAATGAAGCCCTTTTTAGGGCGCTTGTTGTCGATGTGATTTTTTAGCTTTTTTTATAGAGGGTTTGTGGCTTTTGCTTTAACAATTTCATATTAGTACACTGAGTATTTGCAAATGCAATTTTTTCAACCCGGGAAAAGGGGGAAAATTGGGAAAAAAAAAATTGTGGTTCCCTTTTTAAATGTTCTGAAACTTTTTTACACAAATTGGGGGATAAAATATTTTTGGAAAAGGGAAAAGCAAATAAATCTTGTTTTGGGGGTTTTTTTTTTCTTCTCCCCCCTTTTTTTTCTTCCAGTTGCCCAAAAAAATTTAATTTTGGGGCAAAAAACACAAATTTATAAGAAAAAATCTGAAAAGTCAGAAGTTTCTCAGAAAAACAGTCATTATTTTATGTTAGTTTTACTAGAGGTATTCTACTTCCATTTTATATCTTTATTATTATTATGTTATCTTAAATTATTTAACATAAAAAAATTTATAGACAGTATATATGGCCAACACAATACACTGATGAGCTTGGTTCAGTGATGTGAGCTATCAAACAACATGGAAACCTGCAAAAAATCATTAATGCTATCTACAATACATGAAAAAAACTTTGAGGTTCTTAGTTCACATGTTTTGATCAAAAATGTTTAAGCCATCCCCGACTTTCAATGGGACCCCAATGCGGATGTACCACAGCCATGCCAGTGTACACTGGTGCTCACATTGTGTGTTTTTCAGAAATGTTTTTTTTTGTGCAGAACTATACGTTGCATTTGGCATATATTGCTTTTAACTTATACAGGGAGGAGTGTATGCCTCCATTTTGGTTTTCTGCACCCCGCCCATCTCCACAGGTTACTAGACCAGTGTGGTATGCTTATAAAGCTGTTTTTTTTTCTCTCTGGATTATGGAGGTCGGATGACCCAATTGAGAAGTCTGAATTGGATTCAAAAGAGAGGTAGGAACAGTGTAGGACCATCCGCATTGGGGTCCCGTTGAAAGTCGGGGATGGCTTAAACATTTTTGATCAAAACATGTGAACTAAGAACCTCAAAGTTTTTTTCATGTATTGTAGGTTCAGTGATGTCACCCAAAAATGTCTAATGTGTCAACTTCTATTACCTTAGGTTTAAAGAAAATAGTGACATTTTGACATGTATTAGGCAGGTGAACATCCTTATATTAGTATACTATTTCAGTAGAACTGTATGTACATTTTCTGTGTACTTTTTTCTTTTTCAAAATACCACTACGATCCCTATGCCTAGGGGTCAACAACTCTCTTTTAGTTGGTCTATTGGTGGGTGAGCACTGTGGTTCAGTTTGGCTCCATTTGATGTTTGGTTAAAATCACCAAAAAGTTAGCTGGAACTGTAACCCTAGAACTAAATTGGGGTTAAGGATTTTTAACTGGTCTGAACCATTGTCAAATCAAATAGGATCAGATTTGAGTAACACTAGACATAACTAGCCAATTACCTAAGAATTAAATAAGGGCAGACAATGTTTTCCAACTTTAAATACATATAAGTTATTGTCTTAGCATATAATAGTCTAGTACACAATGAGTTTAGCCAGTAACTCTTAGAGGGGTTGTCTCACTACATCGATTCATCGTACCTCAGTCCTGCTTTCTCAGTTTTGTCTTTGAATTCAGGGGCGTGTTTACTGGTTACTACTGTCCGGCAGTGACGAGCTGCTGAGGAAACCAGGTCTGGAGCTATAGCAACCAGCACTGGCAGCCTATCAGGAGAGATCAAACAGGTCTGTAGCTATAGCGACCTGAGGAGCTGATGCAGCCCATAAAAGAGGGAATATCTAGGAATAGGTAGGACACTGTTAATGGACACATATTGTAAAGTGATTTGTTGTTTCAAGATCCTTAACATAAAAATCAATCCTTGTAGTTAGACAACCCCTTTAAGTTGTTGAGAAATTACAACTCCCAGTCAGTAGTGGTAACTTAGCTGGAGAACCACAACTAGAAGACCACTGCTATACAGTATTTATAAAGAGACATATGGAGTAACTGGTGGTTAGCCCATGGTCCTAGACACATACATGCAGTGTAAAAAATTATAATGCATCAGCAGGTAAATATTTTGTCCTCCAAAAATGACATGAAAACCTCTATATGCAAGTATTCAAAATACTGATAATGAAAAGTACAAAATTAAAAAAAAATGGAAAATGTCATGTGTGACCAAGTTCCCAAAACCTCCTAATCATAAATTTAATTCCATAACATTAAAAAGTTAGGGCAAAGACAAGAAAAATAGATGTGCTCGACATCATAGCTGGCTAAGTCCTTATTCATTATATAAGGGCTCATTAGGTTTCTGCCATGGTGCCATTAGTGTTCATCATCTGACAGATCCAACACCGCTGTTATTTTCAAACATACATAGTTTTTATGGTAGAAAAAAGATATATGTCTATAAAGTTTAACCATGGTTGGTGGAAAGATGTGGATGAAGGGAGATGGATAGAGAATAGATGCAGACTTTGAACCCCATAAGGCAAGAACCAATCTGTCTTAAAGGATTATTTTATTTCTCATCCCAAAATTGCCATCAAACTGGATCCAGATGTTTTATACAACTTCATAAGTATTAATATTATTTAGTTGTATGTAGTTATGTAAGCCTGTCTCGAAGCCCTCACCTGTTCCTGCTCTGACTAGCTCCTCAGGCGGCTATTCCACAGATTCACAGTTCTCATAGAAAAGAGTTTTTTTCTTCTAGAGACTGAATCTGTTTTTCTCCAGATTGAGGGAATGTCTCCATGTCTTTTGAGGGGGTTTTACATGAAATAGCTTTTCCCTATACTTTTTTTTTTATAGGGGCCAGTTATAGGGGCCAGGACTAAATAAGCTTAATCTTTTTAACCTTTCCTCATAACTAAGATGCTCCATTCCCCTTATTAGTTTGGTTGCTCGTCTTTGTACTTTCTCCAGCTCCATTACATTCCTTCTACAAACTGGTGCATATCCCAAATGAGATCGTACCAGTGCTTTGTATAGCCACAATATTACAACCCTGCCCCACAAGTACATGCCTATTATATGGGCCTAAAATGGAACAAAACAATGCAAATGAACAATGCAAGTGTGAACAAAGCATTAGAAATACATGTAAAATATAAATATAGCAACCATGCTTGAAGCTGGAGAGCATGTAATACACAGATGTTAGAAATCACTTTCCTAATATTGTGAAATTTGCTCATATGAAGGAACAGACCATAACAAACAAACAAATCATGCTCTGGTTTGGTAGCTGCCAGCATTGGAACCATCAGTAACATATAACAACACTCACATGTTTGTTTGCTTTGCACGCCAACGACAGGCCAAAAACAGAATTATTTGCAGAATGTTACTTGCATAGTAACTGACAGAGACGGCTCGATAACAACCAAACTGCAAAAAGAATATTTTTGTCATGTATGTCATTAAAATTTTTTATTTTTTTTTCACATTTAAAACTATTTAAGAAAAAGCAAATACATTTTAAACTAAATTAATCCAGTAGTAAAAACAGTCCCACCCTTGATTAAACACACCTCATAGTCACTGGCTATAAACTTATATGCTGATGTATTCCTCCTGTAAAAGAAAATTTACTAACTTTATTTTAACTAAAGACTCTGTCAGCAAATGGACTTAAAGAGTGCAGTCTGGCCGCTCTGTAACCTACTCTATGAATCAGAGTGGAGAACCAGAGTAAATAGAATAACTCCCAATTGGGCTTACTCAGTGCAACCATATGCAGTGATCCCTCACGTCAGAGACCTCTGCATACAGTGTCATAGACACTGCTGATCTGTGGCTCATGTGATTGATGGAAGATCCAACCAATTATCATGAACATTTTACCAGTATTTTACTGTATTAGTAAAGTGCATGCACTGATTGGTGGTCTATTGTGCTTCTCTACAGTACAGTGCAGTGCTAAATGTCCTGTACTACTCTTAGGCCATGTTCACACGGCTTATTCAAGATGGAATTGCGAGCCGGATTGCGCTCGCAATTCCGGCTTGAATAAGGGGTGGGCGCGGGGGCGGGGGCGCGGCCCACCGGCCCCATAGAAATGCATTATCCACGGCGCGTATTGCGCCTGGATAATGTGCATGTCACTTTCTCCCCGCCCGGTGGATTCGCCGGGCGGGGAGGGGCAATGGAATCCACTGTTCTCTATGAGAACGGTGGATTACCGTAATTACTGCGACGGATTGGCGCCGTACTGCAGCGAAATCTGGCGCGCAGTACGACGCCAATCCGCGCTGAAATAAGCCGTGTGAACATGGCCTTACATCTATTAGGGAGGTGCATGCAGTGATTTCCGGTCTATAGTGCCTCTCTACAATACAGTGCGGTTCTACATGTCCTGCTCTGCTCTTACAAGTGTCAGGATGCCTTTGGGCACCAGATAAGTGCCCCATTTTCTTTTTTTCTGGTACTTTGTGTCCTTAGTATAGAAAGTGATTTCCAGATTCCAGCAGCTCTTCCTGATGCAATATGTAAGGACTTAAATGTAGGAAACTTAGCACCAACACGCTAGTTCTAAATTGATAGAGGGGTACAAAATGCAACAAAATGTGTGAACCTGTCGTATGTATATAAATCTGGCATGTGGTATGCCTTGCATAGCATAGCATATTTTTGGTGCATTTAAAAGTGTTGTGTCTTGTGCAGAAAGCACCAAGATTTTGCCTACGACTGTTTATATATCTATCAAACAGGTCTACAAAGCACGGCAGAAATCTGGTAGAGCCCTGTTCATACAAGTTGCCCTTAGATTCTAAGAATTGGTTACATTAGATAACAAATTTTCAAGAAAGTTTTACTTTCTTGAAAATTTAAGGTGATTATGATAAACCCATTCAAGTTAATCGGAAATGTAATTTCTGATAGTCTGTATCACGTAGAAATTCTGAGAAACATGAGCTTACGATTTACTGATTGTAAAGCATTGTTACTCGCAACATTAATTCCATTGAACCAATGCTTTTGATTTTCGTTTCTACTCAGCTTCTGGTGCATCCCATATTAGTGTCCAACAATAGTCAGCTAGCATTGATGGATTCCAGTAGCCATGATAACACTTTTCCAAAGTGGCAATAGCTTGATAAAACCGTTCACCATGTTCATCACTGACTTAACCGAGATTTGCAGTGAAGAATTCGAAATGTGAATGCAGAAAATTAATTTTTCAATGACATGTTGCACTTCATCGCTTTGGAAGCTTCAAGAAGGTTGTCAACTAATTAAATGTAGTTTGGTGCCAGTAGTTGCTAAGGAAATTCTTGCAAGCATCCTTGGCATTGGTTATTCTTCGGAACATTTGTCTCAAATAACGAAAACCTGCTTTATATGCGACATTTTTTGCCCTAGAGTCAACTGGTTACAGATTGGCCACGTCCTTCTACTGTAATATGAATGCTTAGCGTGACTGTCCCATTCACAAATGAAACAGCAGTACTTGGAATAGTCGAGCTGCAATCCACTGCTTTTAAATCTCCACAGATGTTCCAGTTGTAGTTGCTGCACTTGAAGTGTTTCAACAATAGTTCCACGTTCTCATATGTTTATTTTATGTGTGCAGCATAGCCAACAGGTATTGAAGGATGGACATTACCAATGTGTAACAAGACAGCCTTGAGGCTTAACACTGATGAGTCAATAAAGAGACACCTCTGTTTCGGCTCATTCTTACAACCCAAAGCTACGAACAATCCATCAGTATTGGTGCAGATGCCCTGGTTGTCAGAAACTTTTGTACCAGGTGGCAGAAAATGCCATTTTTGAAGTATTGAAGCCAGTGACTCTGCATTTGCTTTTGAGAAACGGAAGTCCTGAACCAAGTCATTCAGTTCTGGCTGTGTTACAAGATGAGTCTCACCAGACATACTTGGCTCAAAGTTTGAATCAGCGTCATTACTCATCTCTGACCTATGGACTGCAACATCTTCGTCAGCTGCCTCCTCTACGTTCCATGTCTCTGGTGGCTTTGGTACCAGAAATCTGTCATAATGTGGCATTGGTTTCTCAGCTGAAGGCAGATTGGGATATTCAATGGATTTCTTTTTCTTGGCAGAAAAACCAGAGACATTGGTTAGACATAAGTAACAGTCGGTCACATGATCCTTCTGTTTCCGCCATGTCATTGAGACAGGAAACAGCAATGATTTTCGAGAACTTCTCAGCCAACCTCTAAGATCAACAGCACATCTTGCACAATAGATGTGAGGAGCCCAGGATTTGTCTTGATTACCAATCTTGCATCCGAAGTACAGCTCATAGGCTGTCATGATGAGAGCTGTCATGGCTCAAGCATGTACTTTCATAAATGTAACAGAGGGTACTGCAATTGTTCTGACACAGACAGACATTTTAGCTATATCAGATCGTACAGTAGTAGTTTATTGCTGCTTAGATTTGATATAATTAGCAGAATCTGTGCAAGCAGATTTTACAGTGTCTGCAGACAGCATCCAGATATGCCTAGTCTGTAACAATTCCACTGAAGTTTTCCAACTTCAATGAAATATAAGGAATTCAAGTCTTTGCTTGCCTATATATCATATAACAGCACATATTGTGGACAATTCATGGACAGCCTGAAAATATGAAAAAAACAAACAAAAAAAAACGCTCTAATAGAAGTTTTCAGAAAAATGGTACATGACAGGAAAATTTCAAGGTGATTTTCGTGATCAGCAGCTCAAATTGCATAAAATACATCCAAAAGTGTTCAGGAATCAAAATCTTTATTGTCCAGTTATCAGCTTCTTTTTCTTTCATCTCCATATTTCATTATGTTGGGTGACATTTTGGGACTTTAGAACCAATTACCAGTTTCCCATAGATTCAAAATACAATGGTTACCATATAACCAAATAAAATTGTTTGTTGAGGGTCCTTCATGTGCAGTACCTCATTATTACTATTCATTGGAATGGGTGCTTTATAATAATGGGCCACATTTCTTAAAACTGTCCAACAGTAGGACTGTCCTTGTTACCCATAGCAACCAATCAGAGCTCAACTTTCAATTTTTAAAAGGAGTTTAAAAATAGATTGGCCTCTGTTTGGTTACTATGAGCAACAGAGACAGTCTTGCTGATAAGACTGTTTTAATAAATGAGGCCCAATGTGTCCACAGCAAAGGGCTTCTGGACCTTAATGCACCATTTGTAAAAGGGCCCCTACTATGACTACTCTGTGTCATTTGTAGCACTGGTCTCCTCATGGAGCAGAGGTACATTTTGGGTGTAACTGCAACGTCTGCCCTTTTATAAGTATACCACTATGAGCTTGACTGTGTCTACTATGTTTCCATCCTTTATATTAGTAGTTTCTTCTCTTTCCAAGTTTTTTTTTACCACTGTGAAAAGTGCAAGTTTTGCAGGAAATTGTAAGCCCACCAGAACAGCACCACTCCTGTCCATGGGTCATATGCGGTCCTGTATTTCAGCCATACTCACTTGAATGAGGCTGAGCCCCCCGTCTGCACATAACCTATGGACAAGTGCAACATTGGAAAAAGTAACCAAGTCTTTCTAATTTCATAATCCCCTTTAAGTGGACATCTATTTTACCCCCTGCTAATGACCTTTTGACATTATTTAGTTACTCATTAGTGATCGGGGGTCACCGGCACTACCTTACTCTTTACACACCATTTCTTCCCAAAGTTTTGAACACATTGACCTTCATTGATTGAATTTTTGAAGTGCTTTATGTTTGCACTTAATTAGAGCAATTAGCAGGATTACACGAGTTGTTGTGTTAGAACCAGGTCATTTAAGCTGCCTCACTGTATGCTCTGCTAGTTAATAATTATTTTATTTTCATGCCAATTTAGCAATTTCTCATCCCTTTAATGTGGATTCACCAATTCATCTTGACAATAATATCATCCTGTTTAAAAGATGTAATTTTTAGCAGCAAAAACTCATAGACCACAATAAGATATTAGAAAGTAAGGACTTAAAGAAGCAATAAAACTAAAAGTAATAACCACCCCTGGGCATCATTTTATTTTAATGTCAAGAAAATAGATCTGGAATTTTATTCTGATTTAATTTTTTAAAAATTTATCCTATTCCATGCTTTTGCTACTGTATTTTTTGAGATGATCGTACGTCATGGGGGCGGGCGGGGGCCGCGACGCCGCGCCCCATCCCCCCTGCTGCCCGGCTCCGCGCCAAGTTATTTACCCCCAGCCTGTTTTCCCCCTGCCCCTGCCTGTGCCGGCCGCCGCGGCATCCCCCGCTCTTAGGGGCGCGCGGGAGGGCGGGTTGGATTTAAAGGCCAGCGCGCCGGTTTTTGTAATTCCCGGCCGCTGGTCCAATAAACACGCCCCCTTGCACTCTCTGCCACATTTTTGGGTGGCGTTAGTAGTCTTGAGAGATTTTGGGGTTTCCCGTTTGATTCCCCTGTACCAGTCCTTTCGCTACTTTTTCTGACCTTGCTTTTGCCGCCTTTTCTGCTGTCTCCCTCTCGCCCAAAACCTTGCCCCGTCCTGACCTCTCCCGTCCCCGACTATCTCTGGATTAATTCTGTCCCACCCCTTCCCCCCGCCGCCATGCAAGCAATTCATCGGGGGTAGCGACCTGGTACCTCACCCGCAGGTTTTTTATCCCCCTTTCCCTCTTTACCTATTAACCCGCCCCGGGTGATTAAATTGACCTTGGGGCCAGTGTCCCCCAACCGTTACAGATACAGTCATTTAACCTTCACAATTGACCCTGGTGAGAGATCTTTACAGCAAGGTTAGGTACAACCTTTTCCAGCTGCACAAAGTAGAAAAAAAAAACACTTCAGAGCTATGATGGCATCATTTGGTGAACATTCAGGCACATATAGATGATTTTCAAAAATTGTTACCAGCTTGAAAAATCTCTTTAATTCATTGTGTTAGGCTATGTTCACACAAACAATTTTAACACAAAAATTGATAAGGGTTTCATACTGTATTCCACATCAAAATCAACTTGAAAACCCAAATCCCATTTTTTTAAACGGGGAAAAACCCCCGTGTTTGGTTTTTTTTCCAACACTGTGAACAAAAACCCACACCCCCCCCCCCCAAAAAAAAAAATTTTGGAAATTTTTTTTTTTTTGCCCAAGGGTTTTCCCTTTGGAAATTTCCATTTTGGGCCCACCCCCGTAAACCACGGGGTTTACCCCATTAAAAAAGGGGGGCAAAACTGTTTTTTCAAAAACCCGGGGGGGAAAAAACTTCCCCCCTGCAAAAAGTTTTAATCTGAAACCCCAGACACCCCAAGGGTTTATGGGCCCTTTGGATTTTTTTTGCCCCCTGGATTTTTGCTTGGTTTTTTTTTTTTTTCCATTTGGAAAAACCTTTTGGATTTTGGTGAACAAAAACCCCTAAAAGGCCCGTATTTTTAAACTTTTTTTTTTTGGCGTTTTTTAAAGGGTTTTTTTTTTTTCACCCCTTTGGGGTTTTTTCAGGGCTTTTTTTTTTTTTTCACTTTGGGTTTAATGCACTCCCCAAAAAAACTTTTCCCCCTTATTGCCACCAAAGTTTTCCCTTTCATTTTTTTTTCTCTAAATTTTTTTTGGAAAGGTGTAAGCGCTTGTTTTTTCCTTTAAAGGGTTTAATTTGTCTTTTTTTTTCGGGACAGTTTGGGGTTTTTTTAAAAAAACGTTTTTTGGAAAAATTTGAAAAACCCCAAGGCCCCCCCCTCCCCCCCCAAAAAAACCCTTTAGGGAAAATTCCTTTCCCCAAGGGCTTTCCCCCCACTGCCCGGAAATTTTTGCCCAAAAAAAAAACGGTTTTTTTAGCCCCACCTTGGTTTTTTTTTTCGAAAAATTTTAAAAAACTTAGAATTTCCCATTTTTTCCGCCCGGGTTTTTTCCAGGCAAACATAAAACCATTTTGGGGGGCCAAAGGGGGGAAAAGGGTTTAAAAAACCCCTCCCAAACCCGCAGAAAAAAAAGGCCCCCCCCCCCCCAAATGGGAAACCCAAAAAAAAAAAGCCCAAAAAATTACTGGTCGCCCTTTTCCCCGCCCGGGAAAATTTTTAAATTTTTTTACCGGGGTTAAAAAACGCCCCCTTTTGGGGCTTTCCCCCCCGGGAAACCGGGTTTTTTTTGGGCCCGGGTTTTTTTTTTTAAAAAGGGTTTTTTTTTTTGCGGTTTTTTTTTTTTTTTGGACCTTTCTAAAAAACCCCGGCCCGAAAAATGGTAAAAAAGGGGGGTTTTCTTAAAAAAAAACCCTTTGGCACCCAGTCCCCCCCACTGAAAACGGGTTTTTTTTTTTTTCCCCCCCCGAAATTTTTCCCCCGCCCCCCGGGCCCCCTTCCCAAAAAACCCTTTTTGTACCTCCCCAACATTTTCCCCTTTCGGGTTTTTTTTCAAAACAAAAATTGGGGGAAAAATTTCCAATGTAAAGGGGGGAAAAGGGCCCTTTTTTTTTTTCCCCTTCATCGCGGAGAAAACCCCCCGCCCCCCCTTGGGGCCCCCGGGGGAAAGGGCCCCGAAAAAAACAGGACCCCAAAAACCGGGTTTGGAAATAGAACCGGGCCCCGGTTTTTTTTTTATTTTTCCCTTCCCCCGTGTGAACGAAACCCAAAGGGGCCCTTTTCCCCAACAAAAACCCCGAAAGTTTTTTGGTGATTTTTTTTTTAAACTGGGGGTTTTTCTATTTTTTAAAACCCCCCTTTTAACCCCAAAAAACCCCCTTTCTTTTTTTTTGTCAAAAATTTTTGGTTTCAAAAAAAGGTTTTTTTTTTTTCAAAAAAAGAAAATAAATTTTTACATTTTTTGGGAAAGCCCGGGGTGGATTACAAAAAAAAACCAAAAATAATTACTCATTTTTCCAAAAAACAGTTTAGATAAGGGGAAAAGAATTTTGCGGGTTTAATAAGGGCAGTTTAAATTGGTTTTTTTTTCATTAAAAAACCCGCAAAAACCCAAAAACTTTTTCGGGTGGGGGGAAAAAGCACCCTAAAAAATGAGGGGAATCAATTATTGTTTTTTTAAGAATTTTTTTTTTTGGGAAAATTATAAAAAAATGGAAAATTTTTTAAACTAAAAGGAAAAAACCCCTTTTTCCGAAAATTTTTTAGATAACTAAAAATTAAGTTTGGGGGAAATTGGGGAAAATTTTATTACACATAGGGTTTTTTTGGATGACTAAAACCTCATTTCCCCCCCCAAACCCTTCACATGAAAAAGGGTTTTTTTGGAAAAAAAACATTTTTTTTTTTTACTTTTTTTTACAAAAAATTTAATTTCCCTTTTTTGCGGCCTTTTAAATTCCCCCCCCGGGGGAAAGTATTTTTTCAGCAAAATTTTTTTTAAATTTTTTTTTAATTTTAATTTCCTTTATTTTTAAATTTTTTTTCCAAAAACCCCAAATTTTTTTCCCGCCCCAACCGAAAATTTTTTTACACTCTCTTCCAATAAAGTTTTTTTCTGGGAATTTTTTTTCCCCGATAAAACCCTTTTAAAAAGCGACAGGCCCCGCTATGACGTTTTTTCCTGGAAAGGGAAATTTAAACTTTCCTTTTGAGAAAAATTTTGGAAAATAGTTTTTTTATAAAAAACCCGAAAAACCCGGAAAAGGGGGGGGAAAAAAAGATTTTATAAAAAAAAATTAGCCCCCAAATTTCCCCCCTTTTTTTTTTGAAAATTTTTAAAATTTAAAACCCAATTTTTTTTTGAAAAAATTTTTTAACTTTTACAAAGGTCATTTTTTTTTTTGGCCACCCCCTCATTTTTTCCCCCCTTGGGACAGGGCCCCAATGTTTTTTTTTCCCTTTAAATTTAAAATTACTTTCAAAAAGGGGTTTGGAAAATGAATGGCAGAAAAATTTTTCGGGGGGTTTTTTATGCCCCCTTCTTTTTTGAAAAGTTTTGGATTTTATTTAAAAATTTTCCCTTTAAATTATAAGAATTTTTTTTTTTTTTTCCCTCCATGAAGCCCCCCCAAAAATTTTAAAGGGAAAAATAGTTTTTTCCTATGCAAAATTAAAAGGGAAAATTTTGGAAAAAATTTTAAAAAAAGGGTTTTTAAACCGGGGTTTTTTAGGAGTTTTTAATGATTTTTGGTTTTTTCCGGCTCCTGAATTTAAATTTTTAACTTGGTTTTTGCTTTATTTTTTTTGAAATTTTTTAATTTTCCCCCTTTTTTTTGGCCTTTGAATTTTTTTAAAAATTTAAAGCTCAGTTCATTTTAAAGTAAAAATTTTCACCTAAACAGGGTCCAATTTAATAAAAAAACCCCGCCCCCCCCAAAAAACATAAAGGGAAAATAATTTTTTTTAAACCCCCCTTCCCCTGATTGTGTAATTTTTTTGGCCGACTGAAAAAAGAAAAAAAAAACCCCCCCCTTTTTTAATTTTTTTAAGGGGAAAAAGGTTTAATTTTTAAACATTAAAGGGTTACCCAATATCAAAAAAAAAAAACCCCCCCCCCCCCCAAAAAATTTAAATTTGGGTAAAAAAATTTTATAAAAAAGTATTTAAAAATTTTTGCTGAAGAAATAAGAAAATTTTTAAACCCCCCCTTGGAAAACCAAGCCCTTAAAAAACGGGGCCCAAAACCCTTTTTTTTGGCCCAACCCCACAGCAGCCCAACCCCTTTTTTTGTAAAAAATTTTAAAGGTTTTTTCCCCGAAACTTTAAAGGAAAAAAATTTTGGCCCCCACCCCCCCTTTGGGCAAAACACCCTCAAAAACCCCCTTTAAAGATTTTAAAAAAGGCCCGCCCAATTTGGGGTCCCCCCTCAGCCTTAAACTCCCCCCCAAATTTCAATGGGTTTTTAAAAGGTTTTGGAGACGGGCCCAGGCCCCACCCCCCAAGGGCCCTTTTTAATGTCCCCTTCCCTTTTATAAACCACCCCCCTTTTTTTTTCCCCCTTGGTTTAAAAATTTTTTTTGGTAAATTGCCCCTTGCAAAACCCCAACCCCCAAAACCCCCCTTTTTTTTAATTTGCCCCCTGATGGGGGGGAAAGGATTTTGTCCCCCCCCCCTCAGGTTTTTTTAAAATTAAAAGGGTTTTTCTATCCATTTTTTTCCCCCATTAAAATTGGGGTTTGGAAGTGGGCCCCCCCTGTCCCCTTTGCAGAGAAAACCCCTGAAAAAAAATAATTTTTTTTCCACCCCCTGTCTTAAAGTGGGGGAAGGGTTTTTTTTTTTTTAGGGCCCCATAGGCAGCTTTTTCTCTTCCTCCAAAAAAAGGGGCCATTTTTTTAAAGGTTTAATCCCCCAAGGGCCCAAAAAATTTTTTGATTTTCTTTTGGGAAACCACGAAAATTTTTTTCCACCCCACCACCCCCACAAAAAACCCCACCCCAGGTGTAAAGATTTTTTTTGGCCCCTTTTTAAATGAAAGGAAAAATAAGTTTTATTAGGAGGAAAAACTTTTTCGGGCAGGACCCCGGGAAACTTTTTTAAATTTTTTTTTTTGGGAAAAGGGGAACCCAAATTTTAAAATTTCCCCCTCAGAAAAAAATTGCAAAAAATTTTTTTATAAAACCCCAAAATAAAAAGCCCCGAAAATGGGTTTATTTTTAAACCCCCTTGGGGGCCCCAAATAAAATTTTTAAGGGCCCAAACCCCAACAAAATTCCCCCAGAAATTTTTTTTGATTAGCCCCCCGGGGTGGGGGGAATTTGAAAATCCCCAAATTTTGAAAATTTTCCCCAAAAAAAATCCAAATAAGGGGGCATAAAAAAGGGTTTTTTCCAAAAAAAATTTTTTTTTTTTTTAAAAATAAAAATTGAAATTTTTTAAAAGTTTAAAAGGGGAACCGCCCAAAAGGTTTTTTCCCCCCCTTCCCGGGGGCAGAAACCAACTAGTGCCCGAACCTTTTTTTTTCCCAGCCCCCTTTTTTCCCCCTTTTTCCCTTTTAAGTTTGGGGCATTTTTTTAGGGGGCCTTTTCCCCAACCCCAAAAACCCTTAAATTCATAAAGCAAGTTTTTACCCCCGCCCCCCAAAAACAACCCCCCTTCCCAAATGGAAAAAAAATTTTCCAACTTAAATTTTTTTACCCCTTTTCCCAAATTTAAAAAGGTTTTTTAAATTTTGGGGTTTTGGGGGGGGCCCAAAACCCCCTAAAAAGTGGGCGGGGTTTTTTTTTAAAAAAAAAAGGGGACCTTTTAAAATGCCCCCCCGGGAAAACCCTGCCGGTTTTTTGAGCAAAAAAAATTAACGAAAACCCCCGGGGATTTTTAAAAAAAAAAGGGGGAAACCCCAATGTTGGAAAAAAAGCTTTTTTTCCCTGCCCACTAGTTTTTTTTTTTCTGCCCCCCTCAAAAGGGGGGCCCCCATAATCTATGGGGAACCGGGTTTCCTTCTTTAAAAACCCCAAAAAAAATTTTTTTTTTTTAACCCAACTGAATAAAATTTTTTACCCTTTTTTTTTTTTAAATCAATTTTTAATTTTTTAACCATGATATTTGGCCCATCTAAAACAAGGGCTTTTTTCATGATTTTTATTAGCCCCCAGCCCGTTGTTTTTTTTTTGGACCCCCAAAGCATAAATTTAAATTTTAAATTTTTTTTTTTGGATACCCCCAAAAATTGGGGTTTTTTAAAAAAAAAAACCCCAGACTTTTTTTATCAAAATTCCAAGCCCCCCAAATTGGGCATTAAACTTTTCCCTAAGTGGGGGGTAGATGCAAAAATTTTGGCATTAAAAATTACGAAATTCCCCAGATTGGACTTTTACAGAAAAAATCACCCGCCAAAATTCTACCAAAAAGGCCCCAGCCCCTTGTAGGTTTTTTTTGCTAATAAAAATCATTAGAAAAATTTTTTCTGTTTTAAAAAAAAGGAATTTAAAAAAAAACAAAAAAACCCCTTAAAAAATCTTTAGAGGAAAACCCAAAAACCCGGGGGAAATTTGTATTTTCCCTGCTAAATTATTTTAAAAGTCATTAAAAAAGATGTTTTCAAGTTTATTTTGGGGAAATGGAAACCAAAAAAAGGTTCAGAAACCCAAAAACCCCCAAATTAATAAGATAAACCGCAGGGTAGGTCAAATTGTTTTGGGACAGAAATAGTTCTCTTGGAGCTTGTATTTAAAAATTATCCTTCTTTTTTTTCCCTTTCCCTTCTCCAGTTTAAACGGGGACTTTTAAGATGTTTGACTTGAAGCACTTTGTTTTTTTGGGCAGGTTTTTAGCCATCTTTCATTAAATTTCCCTTTTGTTTGGGCGTTAGAAAAAAATATTGAAAGGGATGATTTTTTCCAATTGAAAGGTATTTTCCAAAGATTTAAACGGAGTTTCAGAGACTGGCATATTAAAAAATAAATTAATGTTTTGTAAAAAATTTGCTTAAAAAGATGAAAAAAGGGCCTGCTATGGATCAAAATAAAACCTTTATTTTTCCCCGGGGGGTAAAAGTGAAGTTTTCACTCTAAATTAAACTTGCATCCCAATACCCACATAAAGACGTATTGGTATACGTATTTTCAAAAATGGAAAAAAAAGCCCCAAAATTATGAGCTGATTAATTTCTTAGTATATCTCCATTGTGGTCAGTTTGGTTTTTCTGCTGCAGAGCTCTTAATCTATTGCATACACAAAAACCTAATGTTCTGGCTGCCTGGAGTCACAATTAGGCTATGTTCACACGGCTTAAACTGAGGAACATTTTGACGCGTATTTTGCGGCGTACTGCGCTCAAATAAAAAGGAAAATTGAAACCCCAGTCATTAGTTAGTCCACAGTTCTAATAGAAAACTATGGATTTTGCCTCCTTCCCATTTGCGTAAAATTTCGATCGTATTGTAGCGCGGGGAAAAAAAAGTGAATGTAAATTTAAATAGGGGAAAATTACGCGCCGCAAAAATTGAATGTCTATGGGGGGCGGGGCTGCCAAAGGTCCGGGAATAATTGCATGGCGTACTTACGCCCCGCAATTATGCCATGTGAACTTAGTCTTAGAGTGCACTTAGAAGCTATGTGCATACTGTTTTATTATTGAGTTCAATGTATAATAAATATCATTGGAGGAAACGCGTTGGTTTGTGTTACATAAAGGGAAAATTTCGGGGCTGGCTGATCTAAATGATCAAGCTGTGGGGGTTAAAAAACTTCTCTGGTGGTTTTGGGACCCTCACAGGCATTTAAAAAAAGGTAATAGTAAATAATTAAAAATTTAGGGTGCAGGGACCCGGGTCAGGGACACACACACGTACGGACGTGGGCCCGGGAACTTGATCCCCCCCCCGCCCCTTCCCTTTTGGGGAACCCAACCCCCTTAATGGGCCCGGCCCCCAAGGGGGAAAAAGACTGATAGCTGCACAGAAGGGGCAGTGCGGGTACAGGCCCGTGAGCCCAAAAGGGGAAAAAAACCGGGGCCCAAACCAAAGGTCAATACCGGTCGGGCGCAACATTTTAAAATCACTAGGGAGAGAATGGTAGTAGCAAAGCGGGGTCAGGTAACAGAAAGGACAAAATTTAAAAGGAAAGGGCAAAGTTTACAGGCAGAAAGCCCTCTATAGCAGGCAAAGTTTGAAAGTGAAATGAATTTTTTAAATAGGGAACCAAAAAAGGCGGGGAACTGGGGTAATGGGGTGGAAAGAAACACCAGCCCGGTGGGAAAACAAAAAATTTGGGTCAATCAAAAGGAGAAACTCTTTAAAACTAAAAGAGGGGCTGGAGGTTTCCGGGCCCAAAGGGCGGGGGCCCGGGAATCAATCAAGCAAAGAGCGAGGAGAACACGGGTTAAACACTTAGTAAATTTCAATTCAAAACATCAAAGTAAGAAACCGGGCCTCCGTCGTTTATTGCCGGGGGCCGGCGAAACAGACCCCAAAAAGGCTGGGTTCTGTCAGGAATGTTTAAAGGACATGGGGAAAACCAATTTAATCATAGGGGAAAAGAAAGGGACTTTATAAAATTTAAAAAAAACTTTTTACCCTACTAAATTGGGAATATTGAAAATCAATGTTTTTACTTCGGATTTGGGTCAAATTCAAACCGAATTTCAGATTTTGATTCTGGTCATCGGAATCGAGTTCAGGTAAAAGTTTTGTTTGTTTTTTTTTCTTTTATAGGGTTTTTAATGTTCCCTTTGGTTCAGTGCACTCCCAAAGTTTGACATCCCCCTTCTGTTCTCCCTTATGGAAAGGGCTGGGTTTAAAGGGTTTTGGTTTGAAATGAAGGTTTACATTAACTGGAAGTGACATTGGACTGGAGCTGCCAGAATGAAAGTGCCACAGAACAGTAAATTAACCTGGAAAACTGCAAGTAAAAAGCCCTCACGACACTCAGGAGATGTTCACACGGCTTATTTCAGGACGTATTTTGTGGCGTAATTGCACTTCAATGCACTTTGAAATAAATCCTGTAACTACGATATTATAGCTTAAATAAAAGGAGTTATGTTTTCCTGCCTATCCCGTCGCGTTTTTAAACCACTGGGGGAAAGAAGGGCCTTGCCCCTTTTTTCGGGAAAAATATGCGGGCAGGTATAAGGGAAAGTGAATGGGGCGGGGCGGGGCCCCCCCCCCCATGCGGGGGGGAACGCAACTGTCGGCCACATTTTTTAAAAAAACAAAAGGGCATCTTGCGGCCCGCACAAGTATGCGCCGCAGGATGTCGTGTGAATATACCCTTACAATGAGGTTACTCAGTATTACTGACCAATTAATAAGAAACAGATTTAAAGGGGTTATCTCACCATGCTGTTTTAAAAACGTAACGGGGAAGTTTAGTTTTTCACACTTCCCGGGTTAGATTTTGGGGGTTAGTTCTATAGCAGTTTTTGGGCCCACATCAGGTTGTTTCCCTTTGCAAACCCTTTGTTCTAGAAAGAATATAAAAAAAAGAACGGCAAAGGAGAGTGCCCCCTCGTGGATTATCACAAGATGATAACCAGGGGAGACAGATGTGTATGTGTACACTCACCTGGTCATGTTGTGCTTTCTTTTTTTTCTATTTTTATTAAGTATAATTTATGCAATTCTTTCCAATTGGGTGTAACATTTTGAAGAAAAAAAACCCATATTTCGCTTTTGGCAAAAAAGTGTCTATCCCTCTTTGGGTAAAAATTCCAGCAATAAAGCCAATAATAAACATGAGCACAAGAGTAAGAAAAGGGAAAAGTAAACATTTCATACTTATGCAAAAAATTTTTAAAAGCAATTTTAAAATTCTAAAAGTTTGGGGAATTCCCTTTGAATCTATCCACACAACAAAAGGGTGAAAGGGGAGGAGTGGTCCGCTGAGCCAATGCAAGCGATGTAGCAAAAGCCACGCCAGGGAAAACGGAGTTAAGTACCCCCCGGGTTTTCCCCCGAGCTCCCGAAAACCCGGGTTGGACTTGCTGCGGGTGAGGTACCGGGGGTCGTTCCCCCTGACGTGATTTTGTTGCGATGGCGGGGAGGGGGGTACAGCGTGGTACAAAAACGTAACCCGGGGGCCCGTATTTGGGGG